>BQNB010077655.1:0-30779 GCA_026074375.1 Tanacetum coccineum | reverse complement strand
AATGAATTCTCCTGTTTTTCAAAATAACACCAACTCAAATACTTTATCAAACGCCTCTAGCCAAGACCGAAACTTTTTTCTAAACCTAGTATGATCATGTTTTCAACATACCATTAAAAGAAAGTATTCATTTGACCTTAATCCATATTTACGTTGTTCCTAATCACGTAATGGGTTTTACTCCCTTATTGGTCAAACAAAGTCAAAGGTCACTTTGCGTAAACGCATCCTTTCCCGTTATAGGATATGCTTTACTTGAGATACAAAGACTTAACTTGTTTGCATCAAGATGATTAGTGATCAAATCTATTTATTGATAATCATGGATTAAAGTCTAAATGACTAATTGAGTTTGTGGTATTTGGAGGTTAATCATGCTTTGACTTTTCTCATCTCCTTACCTATAAATGTTTTTACAAACTCACATGTATTCCTCACATGTACAAGTCCACACTTTTTATACACAACCCATTCCTCCAAATCATTTGTTTACCCTCCTTACCTAATAAATAATTTCATCTCTTCTTCACACACCTTAAACATCTTCTTCTTAAAACAATCCCATAATCACATTTGCCCATTCTCTTCTTCCTTATTGGCAATGTGATTATCAACCCAAATCAATCCTTTGATTTCATCTTCATCTTCAAACTTCAAGCCCTCACTCACATAAGCCTTCACCAAATAATCCCTCAATATGCCAACTCACATTCCCTTACATAATGTACTATCCTTGTACTTGTTGTACCTTATGTTCCCTACATTCCAAACAATATATCCTCAACATCTTTTCAAAACATTCTCCACCACATATCCACTATTCATCTTCTTCTCCACAACAATCAAATTTCATACACACTCCTTCATCTTCACCTTTTATCAATCCACTTCATCAATCCAAGTTACCACACTCTTTTCTCCACACTTGGATTGAAACTCAAACAAACACAACAAACACACTTTCTCTTCTACCTTTGATCAAGCCACCTCATCAATCCAAGATACCTCATTCTCTTCTCAACTCTTGGATTGTTCTCTCATCTCAAACAAACACAACTTCTCTCACAAAGATTCACTTCTCACTCACACAACAAACACAACTCTCTTATCACCCTTTATCTTGCCATATCACCTATCCTACTTACCTCTCTTCTTTACATCCCCACCCTCTATTTCAAACTAAGATCAAGAGGCTTCCTTATGTCACACCATGACAACTCATATACAACCCATTCCTTCATATCCAACATGTGCTTAAAGATTTTGAAATTCAAATTTTAAATCTTTTCCCCTTTCTCTCCAAGCAAAGAATATCCAAGAATATTCTCTTGTACTCTAACTAGCTATTTTAAATCTTTAGTTGGACTCCAACTAAGCTAGTTAGACTTTGAGGAATACCCAAAACACCCCTTTTTGATAATCCTTTTCTCTCTTTACAATATCAGATAAGCAAAACGCTTTTAACACTTCACAAATGTTTTATCAAATGGCTATTTGAGTTGGTTGACCTTGAGTATAAGAATGATTGAAAGGTCATAGCATGAAGTACAATTTGGGGTTTAACAAGTTTGGGCATTTAAAATGCCAGAATCCCGAAGAAAACACTCTCAGGATTTTGGCACGCTGGCCACGCGCTGACACATGGGCAGCGCGCCAGGTGCGAATTGTTTTTTACAAAACTTGGGGACTTTGGCCTATAAATACCCACTCTTCGCCTTTGTATTCCTCACCTCTTGCAAACAGTCTTTCCTCTCTTTTCTTTTCTCTAACCCTCTAAGTCTAACACCTTTATGTTCTTAATCTTCTCTTTTATCGTCTATTGAAGAACATACATCTCCGCAAGATAGCCACGCAAGTACCTAATCCATACTTGTGTGTTTTGTCGATGTTCTTCTTTATCATACCATTTCTTTAAATCGAGTCTCTAGGTTAGGTTAGGACTTCGTTTATCCATCTATCTTTTATTGAATCGAGTTGTAAGGAAAGTCTTGTATCTGTGGGATCAAGCCTAGATCATTAGGGATCTAGTTGGGGTTTTGGAAAGCTTTCAAAGGGAAGGCTTTTAGAGTTGATATGATAAGTCGAATCAACGATTCTTATAGGGTGGAGATTTCGAGTCAGAAACCAGTAGGCTAGAAACAACTCTTTCTTTGATTAGCACGGTCTTTGTTGAAAGCCGGTGAAGTTAAATTGTAATACGGTTTGTAGTCCAACATAAGGATTATACTAGTGTAGTATCGGAGTCGTTGATTCGCAACTGGACGTACGGAAGGACTAAACCCCCTTTCCTAAACCAATATAGATTGTGGTGTCTCTTCTTCTTTCTATCTACTTATTGTTCTCGTTACATAGTAGATTAGTACATCACTCGGCCCTTTTGAGACTTGAAGTATTATAAACTTTGAAGAAGTCAAGAAAACCGTATTCACCCCTCTACAATTCTACATAGTTGACTCAAGAATTAAGCCCTAACCTAACATAATGACTCGATTCTAATAGAAAAGGTATAGAGAAGAAGACCCGCGACTTAATACACAAGTATGAATTAGGTACTTGTGTGGCTCTCTTGCGGAGATGTGTTCTTTCAGTTAGATGATAAGAGAAGAGATTAGAATACAAGAAGTGTATTAGACTTATAGGGATAGAGAGAAAGAATGAGTGGTAATAGGTGAGGAATACACTAGCCAAGAGGGGGTATTTATAGGCCAAAACACAAAAATAAAAAAAAATCCATTTCAAGCCTGGCGCGCTGCCCACACACCAGGAACTTTGTTTCGGGTTTTAAGGTTTAAATACCCATTCTTGCTAAGCCCTCAAGTGCACTTTACGCTTTGACCTTTCCAAGTTCATTCTAACACTCAAAGTGTTATAAGGTAAACCAACTCAAATAGTCATTTGATAAAAAAAATTATGAAGTGTTTAGAAGATAGTTTTGGGGTGTTTGTCTATTTTCAAAAAGAAAGGAAAGAACCAATGGATAAAGGTTTTATCTTTGGGTATTCCCTAAGGGTTGGATAATAGATTGCCTCTCATATTTGAATTTGAAAATTCAAATTAAAAGTGAATAAGGTTGAGTGTAAAGTTGGTTATGATATTTGGCAATGTGTGTGTGAGACAATATTCAAATTCAAATGTTGTGTGAGAGAGTTGAGTGTGTGAGAAGCAAGGTTAGAATCTAACCATGGTTTAGTTAAGGTAATGTGTGAGTTGGCATCGGTTAAGCACAAAGGAATATTCCAAGGATATGCTTAACTTGGGCACAAAGTGTGGATTCGAATTTCAAATATGAGTGTGTGAGTGGGTGAGTTGGAGGTGAGTTGTAAATTGAGTTGGAAGGAACATGATGGAGCCTATGTTGGCATATATGAGACAAGCTTGACTAAATAACAATATTTTAAATATTTTTGTTGAGGGTTGTGAGAGGGTGGGCTTTAAAGTTGGTAATATGTGTAAGGGAGGTGAGTTGGCAAGATCCAAATTCAAGCTTGGGAGAAGAAGAAGTGTGTTGTGTAAAAATGGTGAGGATTGGTTTGATATCAGAGTGATGAGGATGAAGTGTTTAATGTGTTGAAAAGTGTAAGTAGGATATTGTCTAGAAAGAATGAGACAATATAATGAAAGAATGTTTATGGGAGTGTGAGGGAATTAAATGTGATTGTGTAGGAATGTGGAATAAATCATAGAAATGATTATGGGAATGTTTAATGGGATATGCGAAGGAATTAAATGGGATTGTGTAGGAATGTGGGATAAATGATTTGTTTGGAATATTGGGGACAAACAAATGATTAAGAGAATGTTTAGTGAGATGTGGAGTAAATGTGATGTGTAAAGAACGTGGGTGTTTGTAAAACATTGTTTGTTGGGAAGTGATAAAAATGTACAAATGACATTAACTTCCAAATACACAAACTCAAATAATCAATATGATATAAGCCATGATTAAGCAACAATTAGCTTAATTATTAATCACCTTGATGCAAATAAGCTAAGTGTTTTGCATCTCAAGTAAAGCACTTTCCATGACGGGAAGGGATGCGTTTACACAAAGTGACATTTGACTTTGTTTGACCATTTAGCGAGTAAACTCGTTACATGATTAAAGAAGACGTATACACGGATTCTTGTCATATAAATACTTTCGTTTGATGATATATTGAAAGTATGAATGTCCCAAGTTTAGAAGAAGAGTTTTGGCCTTGGCTAGAGGCGTTTAGTAAATGGTTTTGAGTTGGCGTTTTATCAAAAACGAAAGGACTTGTTTTTTGCTTCTCTTTAAGTCTAGACCTCGTTTTGAGTGTAGCTAATAGCTCAAATATCATATACATACATTTATTGAAAGATCCGCATGTGCCGGGTAAGAGGAAAGCCGACGATAAAAAACCGAGCAAAACGCACTTCGAGCCTAGCGCGCTGGCCATGTGCTGGCGCGTGCCTAACACGCCAGAACCACTGTTGGTTCATCTCGGATTTTCACTATCATTTGTGATTTTATATGTTGCGAACATTTATTTGTCATTGCTAAAACATAAGGAAGACCCTAGTCAATGTTGTACCAACAAGTTTCTTAACTTTATTCATTATGTTTGTAAACCCGATATACATGAGATATGATATAAATATATAAGTATTTTCATATTTTGTGACGCCTTAAGGCTCGCCTTAAAAATGCAAAGGCTTCATCCTGGCTCTTAAGACAAGAGACTTGATCATGTCGCAACGCCACGCCTCACGTTATTTATAACCTTGCCGTTTTATCAACATTATCGAGAACACTACTAGAAAGCTTCATCCATATGGGTTATTATCGCTACATGACATACATGGTCGGGCCACGGATATTTTTGTGACCAGGGACGGAACCAGGGGGTGTCCCGAGGGGTCCCGGGACCCCCATGGAATTTTACAGCATAGTGTTAAATATTGTTAAATTTTGCGGCGTAGTGTTAAATTTTTCCTAAGTGCACCTGGTCCTAAAAATTTGTGTTCCTCGTTTCGTATAAATTTTCGTAAATGCACCTGGTCCAATTGTGTCCTGGTTCCGTCCCTATTTGTGACCCACTCAACAAACAAGTGACACGACAAAGATGAAGTAGTTAAATAAAAGAGGTGGAGAGGTTTGATACACTAATTACATGCTTTATCATTTTAAATCTGTGATGGTTGTAAATGATATAAAGCACGTATGTGGATCTCAGGTATGATGTATTTTTTGGTCGATTTTGGGGATTCTTTTCCATTATTGTGTATACTGTAACAACGATTTTGGGTCCACACCATAGTCAAATTAATAGTACTGGGATAGGGTTTTTGTTAACCGAAAAAAATTGTTTCGAGATTTCCTAAGATGGCCTTTTTGGTATATGATTTTGTGAAGAAATGAAGAATTATTGTAGTGATAAACTTTGATGTATATTGTCACTGATTGAATGATGGAAAAGAAGAGTTAGAGGAAGAAGAAGATTGATGTTTGGTAATGAGGTAGAGAATGTGATGCGGTGGTTTAAAAATAACATGACAATAAAGAAAATGAAAAAAGAAATAAATCGGGTACCTATAAGTCAAGTAAAAATGTATACCAAGTTGACGAAATTTAAAAGTTCAGGGACTAAGTTGCAAAAGGATTTATTCGTTGCATCAAAATGGGAAACTTGGTAAATTAGATACATTAAGATGCAATTACCCTAATTATGTGTTTTTAGTAGCACATAATGACATTGGAAAAGTATGTGCCGTGGTTATATGCAGAATCTCATCTATTTATTTTTATCTCACATTAACTTGTGAGGTCGTGACTTCATTTTGATATTTATATTCCTGTTGATAATAATTTAAGCTGATTTTTAAACCCGTACGTGGGTTAAACTTATAAAGACGAATAACAAGAGTCGTTATTGAATGCACATAGTTAAAAGAAAGAATATATTTTTTCGGATATCCTTACTTAATCTCATAAATAGTAATAAAATTAGTCGTTCATGTCATAGTAACTCGTGTGTTTACGTATGGTACGTAAAGCACTGATTAGTATAAGTTTATGGTGTGAGTTTAAGTTAATCGTATGTTCAGTTTCCATTGAGTGATAAGAACCCCCGAGATAAAAGTGTTTAACTAAAGTCGGGTTATCGCTCACATAAATCTAGGGTTTGGTGTATGTAAATGTGGAGAATGTGAACTTAATTCTTCTTGAACTGTAAAGAGGGGTGAGTATGTTCTTTTCGACTTCTTTTAAGTTTAAGTAAGTTAAGTGTCGAGTGTGCATAAAAGTGTGTAAAAACAAATAAACAATATAAATCTTATGTAAAGAGTTAAGGGAAGAAATAATAAACACAACGCTTCATACTGGTTCGTGATGAAGGATTTAGGTCACCCGCACATCCAGTTTCGAATCCGCGACACCTATACTATTTACTAGTATCAAATCTTTGAGATTGATAAACCGTACACCTTAGCTTTCACCGATCTACACCTAGATCCAAGCTAACACCAAACAGAGTTCGCCCCCGAAATCACCACAAAGATGCCGCAACCCTCCACGTTGTTACAATGATAGAGTTGAAGAAATCCATGACAATATTTTCTACACGATCAACAATGAAAGAAATATTAAAAGAGAATACATAAATCAGCAGATCTCTAACATGTTCAAAGCACCATACACATGAGAAATATCTCAACCAAAGCAGTTTGACCCATGTATACTCAAAGAAGTACTACTCAGACCAAAAAGAGAAGCTTCGGGTATTCCCACATGTGATTCTTCCCTATAACCAGTAAACTCAAGTTCTTAGATCCTAAAACATATGTCAACTATGATATACTTTACTTATTGTATGGTCTAGAGAAAAACTTACCATATTCAAAAGAAGAGCTCATTATTTGAGGAATTTCCGGAAAGGTTTATGGAAAAATATGTATTGCTGAGAAGTGTGTTAAGAGACAACTGAATCTAGACATGCACAACGTAGATGCATACCTTGGAATCATCAAATTAAATAAACATGCATGAAGATTCTCTAGGATAAGAGCACTCGGTAGCATAACACCATTAACACCGACACATCAGCGCTACATCAGCTTTAACACCATAACATCAACACCTCAAAATACCCCTGTAACCATAACACCACTTTTTGGGACCCACCACTTTTTCTTTTTTCCAATTTTTAAAACAAACTAATTTCATTTCATTAAATTAAAAATACAAATTACAATCTTAAAAAAATACATTTGAAATTAAAAAAATTCGAATAAAAAATACAAAAATTAAAAAAACCTATGCCCTAACGACTACCTCCGGGGTTACTTCCGGGGTTTCGGTACAAGTTATATTTGGCTCGAATGACCTTTTTTTGTTCTTCGATAAAATATGCGTCGTCCTCTGACAAATCTTTCGTGCTAATAGCGAGAAATTTCATCTCTTCCAAACGCATCACCGTGCGATCCTTTTCTTTTGCCACTTTGAACGCGGCTTTGGCGGCTTCTCGTTTGAGACGAAGCACTTTTGTCATAATATCTTCAAATTGGCTTGACGAGCTACTCCCCCTGGTGCTCACCGATGTATCGGATTTGGTTTTTTTCCCGGGGCGTTGTTTGCCGGGAGGACGTGGTCTAGCATCGGGACCGAATAGCTCATCGGTGTTTACAACGGGGATTTCTTCATCTTCGGTTAAATCAACCGGTGCGGGTGGGGGTGCGTCCCATTTCGAATGCTTACGCAAAAGTTCCCAAGCATCTTCTTGAGTAAACGGGGTATTTTTATTCTCGTCACAATAAGCCGCCGGAGCTTGTTTCATAACATCCAACTCGCTCTCACCACTTTTTGTCAAACGTGAGTACCGTTTGTAGATTGCGTTGAACTTTTGGCAATTATGGTTCAACGAATTCCATTTGCTTGACAACATATCCTTAGTACGTTTTTGAAAATTTAAGTGATTGAACTCGTTCAAAACCTGATACCAAAAAGTATCCTTCGCTTGTGACCTCCCGGCATTTTTATCTTCGAAAATGGCAACGTAACATTTTGCAAGTAAAGTTTCCTCGTCCGGTTGCCAACGAAATGAAATCCCCGCGTCCGGAGCCTCCACGTCTTTGCTTTTTTTTGCGGCTCGTTTTCGGGATACATGTTTTGGTTGGGCTTCGGTTTGTGAGAGTGAGTTTGACAATTAGCTTTGTTGTTGTGGTATAGAGAATTGTGGTGGGTTTTGTTGTTGGTTTTGGAAGGTTTGTTGAAATTCAACAAAAGCTTGTTGTTGAATTTGTAAAAAAGCTAGTTGCTCGGGAGTCATCGGAGCTTGGCTAGAAAACCCGAGGAATTGAGAATTCAACGTCGACCCGGAATTCATGTTGTCGAAATTAAGGAGGTTCCAAAAAGAGCCTTCGTTGGAAAGTCGGACATTTTTTTTGCTAGTGAATATGTATAAAGATTGAGTTTGAAGTTGTAGATGTGTGAAAAAATATATAGGAAAGGGGAATATATATAGGGGGTAAAAAAAAATTTAAAAATAATTTATTTTTAAAATTTCCCAAAACTAGTCGTTACTTTATTATTTTAATAATTTTTTTAAATAAACCCAAAATAGCCGTTGGATTTGAATTTTTTTAAATAAAACCGGGGTTGCCAGCGTTAATGTGGCAACGCCGGTGCCAATGTCGTGGCCCAACGCCGGATAGCGGTATGGTAACGCCACCAACGCGAACGCCACGTAGACATAACGCGAGGGTGGGCGTTACTATACCCAGCCCTCTAAAGAATAGAAAGAGGAAGCTTCGCCAAAAAGTATACTCTCCTTTATGAATTCAAAAATACGTTAGCATAATTCTGAACAACTATGGACTCAAGGATTTATGGAGTATCGTGTTGTTAGAACTGACAATTAACACTATTGGTTCAATAAAGTTGATTACATCGACCTTCATCCTCAAGAAACTGATGACATGTATCAAAGAAGAGTCAACTGCTACAACAAGAAAGCAATCCACCAGGACATAATTGAACTTTTAAACATTTCATGAGGTCGTGGGTAGTAGTGGTACATGTTGAGGATTTTCATATGGAAATTAAAAGTTATCAAAAGAGGATCAACTTAACTTTTTTTTTTAACAGCGGATTTTATTAAGAAACTAGCAAGGAGCTAGAATTACAGAGAAATCAAAGAAGGGTTTTTAAGCCAATCATCCTAACTGAACGATGCATTACATCTAGACTTACACCAATAAAAAGATATGGAAACAACATCATCAAAAATAATCGTCTTTGAAGGTTTCTTCTCCTCGAATAGAAGTTTGTTTCGATAAGACCACACAAGCCACCAAACCACAAAAAAGACACCTTGGATCATCATCTTAACTTTAGACTGAAGACGTAAAGAGGCCATCCAGTTGATCCATTCAGTGAAGGAGTTAACGTCCGAATATTCGATATCCCACCAAGAACAAATTTTGCGCGCAATTTGTCTAACTAAACAACAACTAAAAAATATATGTCTCGTAGATTCAACCCCCCTATCACAAATGGGACAAAGGATAGAATCGATCTCAATACCTCTACGCGAAATATTGAATCTCGTAGGAAGCGCTTCCAATTTGATTTTCCAAGCTAGAATATTCACCTTAATCGGGACACTTTTAATCCAAAGAGTTTTAGAATCAACCGTCAAGAGACGTTGATCATCAATAAATCTCCGAATAGAAGCGACAGAAAACTCCCCCGATCCCTCTAAAGACCAGAACCATCTATCAGGACACGGATTAAGCACGATCGGAATGAGCAAGTCCGTAAGCTTCTTGAACTGAGACTGCTCGATTCCTCCTCTAATGCTGCGACGGAAGTTATTATCAAGGCTGGGCTCATTAAGCTTCATACAGATTGACGCATCTTTAATATTATCAAGAGCATAAATACGGGGAAATAAGAGCTTCAAAGGCTTGCTGCCAATCCAAATATCGTCCCAGAATTTCGTAGTTTCGCCATTGCCCACTTTAATATACATAAAATCACGCATGTTAATACCTTGATCTTTCAACTTCCTGACTTCATTAATAATATCAATAATTATCCCCTCCTGCAAGACCTGCTAGGGCATATTTAGAGATCTTTTTTCTCCAGCATCATCTCAGTACATGCCTTAATATACTTAGAGGACCATAAAGGAATCATTTTGGTATAAAATCTCCAGAACCATTTCATCAATAAGGCTTCTGTTAAGAGCGCAAAAAGGCTTGAACTCAAGGCCACCTTTTTCTATGGCCGCAACACACTGTTCCATTGAACCCAAGAAGATTTGTTTGTTGGAGCTCTGTTCAATTAAAAAATTGGCATCGGATAGATTCAAGCGAACGAAGCACCGTTAAAGGGACTTTAAAGATAGACATGTGAAATATCGGTATCGAACCTATAACACCTCGTATTTTAGGTCATTGTATGACATTATGAAATTCATAATTTATTTTTAGGGTTTTACGCGTTTACTCTTAAACCGTAAACTTTAAGTTAAATCGCGTAAACTGAAAATGATCATACATGAAACGGGCGATAAAACAATTAAAATGTTTACATCAGCAAGTGTTAATATGATTATTATGAGGATAATTAATAACTTTGTTCATCTTATTTTTATTGGCTACGTAAAATGCTTACGTTTCATAATAAAATACGTTTAGGCATACCCGGAAGTTCTAAAACCTAACTACGCCTAAACGAATACCCACGATTATACCCAATACTCAAAATAATTAAAATAACATTATATATATACATATAATGCCGAAATTTTGAAGATTAGACCAAGAGTCATCTTATTTACATAATATCTAGATATTAACATAAAGTAAGTCTTACACCTTTATTCAAACTTGTCATGCTAAACTTAACTAGGGTTAGAAAGTAACTAGGGTTAAGTTAGCAAGATATTTAGACTATAAATAGCCATGCATGCATGAGAAATGTTTACCACTTCTATACTTAACAAAAACTTCATTTCTTTCTCTCTTTTCTTCTCCAAAACCCACGGCCAACTTTAGCCACAAAACAAAATCCATAACTTAAATTTCTAAGTATATACAACCCTATACACAACATACTTAAGGTATTCTAAGGTGTTGGGAAGCATTGGTTCATCATTTTCAAGTAATAAGAAGAAAAAGGAAAGATTAGGGTTTTGGAAACCTAATCTTGGGTTATAAGCTTGAAAGCTTGATTTTGAATCTAAACACGGGTTTAGAACTTATTTCACATCTCTTACATCATTACTAAGGTTTTCTTAAATCCTTTATACTTTTCTTTCTTATGATTTTATGTATTACATGTTAAATATAGCCATAATCACCACTAATGACTTTTAAATGTATAAAATGGATTTTTATTTGAGTTTATCAATTTATACACTTATTCTCATGTCCTAATGTTATAAATATCATGGAAAAGTAAAAATAAAAGTATGTTAACATATTGATTAAGTATAAACATGTTTAGGACAAATTAGGGTTTTATAAGTTTTCTTAAACTTCACATGTGAAAATAATGAAAGTAAAAGGGTTGAACTTGTTACAATGAAATTATATGGACTAGGGATGATATTAGACCTTATTATAAGTACCACATATGTAAAATATGTTTTTAAGAGATTTTATAGTAAACTACTAAGTTAATAATACATAAAAACAAGAAAGTTTATAAAGTTATCCACACTTATATACATCTGGGGGCTGTCTAAATTCGAATTTAGACTGTAGGTTATGATTATTTTTATAAAAATAATACGCCTCATGTCGATTCCTTAAAGATAGAAACTTGATAAAAACCGGAATCGATAACGAAATGATACGTTAAAGAACGAGTTTAGTACTATAAATTACTTTATAAAACACTATTTTTATTAAAATGTTACTATTCTTTACAGCAACTTTTATTCTTAAAACTATCTAAAATATTGATTTAACTTTTGATTCGAGAATCGTACCACGCATAGAATCTCGTTAAAATCGATCTATAATCGAATAAACTACGACGTTTTCGATAATTTAATGTTTATAAAAGTAATTTTATTAAACTATGATCAGTATAAAAATCATATTCATTCTGTGGTTAAATGTGTGAGATATTATAAATCTTTTATTTAAATTGAAGTTCTCGTAGGATCACTAAAATCGGAGTTAATACAGAATAAGTATCGCAATTACAAGTTTACGCTAATTAAAACAATAAAACGACAAATGAGATGTCATGGAACAGTAATTCTTACTATTCATCTACAGAATTTTAAAAACTTTAAAATGTACTATTTTGATCGTCTCGTCTTTCTTCGGACTAGGCTCGTGGACGTAAGGATAACGGAGACGGGCTTAAAACGACCAAGTTAGGTATTTTTACGTAACAGTTTATTTATAAACGTTTTCACTTTATAAATATTCATTTTACTAAAATGTTTAGTCGGTGATTATGCTTATATAGAATATTGAGTGGTTATCAAATGTGCTTATATTTTAGGGAGTTTCATAATGAAGGCCTCTTGGATGGCGTATCGATATGAGTTGTTGGATTTACGATTTAAAGTGTCCTTAATACTCCTCCGTACGTCATGTCATGACCTCTTTATTTATGATTGCCCGAACTATAGTATGACTGTAAACAACTATAAGATTATATTCGATGTTAATTAAAGTACTCAGTACTTATACAGCTTAAATTTAAATAGGTTGCATTTATCGTCTTGTGTGACGTTTTATCTGAGATTAATTGAGCTATCTGTACTCAAGGTGAGTTCATAGCCCCACTTTTTACAGTTTTACTGAGTTATTATTTTTTGGGTTGAGAACATGGCTTTGTTTCTATAAATTGGACGCAACCGTGTTGAATGGTATATTGATTATGTGTTGCCATAAGTAGCAATAAACCCTCATGAGGCCCATTATCATGAATGTTATTTGCCATAGATGTAGTTGCTAATTACATTTTGCTGAGCGCGAATGAGAGTAATAGATCTTTTGGGATTAACCTCCACCTATTTGGGTGTTTAGCTATCAATAGGAACGAACGTTGACCATGTCGGACTTGGATGTTGCGGTTACAAACATCTGTTTACGGGCATAATAACAGTAAAATAGCTAATTCTAGGTTGAGCATTTCGGTGTTCATGAGCTTAGATGCATACATAATTTGGTTTTGTGAATGTTGGCATATGTTGTAATCATATCGTGAGAAGTCTTGCGGTCATGCCATAATTTAAATACATTAACCATATCTTATTCAACCAACAAATTATTTGATGTCGTTTGAAGCTTATGTTTTAGGAGGTCATTTAGGCACGAGATTGCAAGGATGCATTGGATATGGTTTTGGATTGTACAGTTAAAGACTTATGTGTATCAATGTTTCGGGAAATATTGTTGTCTTTTTGTAATTTGAAACAATGAACATGATGTAAAGCTATTAGCTTTTGGAATATACTTTTAAAATTCAATGTATCAGTTTTAAACGGACTTTTGTGTCGTTCTTGTATATATATTGTGCTGGTGATCTTGAAGTAACATTGCCCGGTTCCTTATTCGCTGCCAAAACCCATTTTGGGGGTGTTTACAGATTGGTATCAAGTGCCAAAGGTTATTGTGAACCAGGTCATAATGTTTTTGCTTGGACTATAACATTTTCAAAATTGCATACATACAAAAAAGGGTTTTTAACGGGGGTTTCATTTACAAATAATTGAATTTGTCGTTAGGCTATATTACATGCAATTATCTTGATTTACGTGTTTACTAAATATATTACGTATTTATGGAGGATATGTCTTATATTTTACTATACTTTATATATGCATAGTTTGGATTTCTGTTACGATCATGTCAGATTCTGAGCACTCTACGGTTACATACACATCTCTATTGAGGACGATTTATACATGGGTCACCAGGAGTTCGATGGTACCTAATTTTTAGATGGCACCCATACGGACTACATTACCGGGGCCCTGAGGGACCATCAATCACCTGATTACGTGCCGCCCTTGAGGAGCCTGAGCAGGCACCACCATTCACCTATCTATGTTCCCATTATGTTTCCAGAAGCTCCTGTTTCCCGGAGTTCTTTTGCTGGTAGTGCGATGAGGTATTCCGGCTGAGGAGCAGCTCACTGCCTGCTGCTGATCTCACATAATCATCAGTCTCCAGAGGTTTATTAACGGAGTCCGAACCCTGAGGTGGACCTAGAGGTGGTTGACGAGGAGGATCCTGAGGAGGATCCCGGCCGACTATACGGCTGACAGAGGAGATTGATGATGATGAGCACTTAGCTCTGCCGGACGGGGGCTTGCAGCTGATTGCTTATTCAGCCTGACCAGGTACACATACATTCTGCTTATATGCGCGCCATCGGCTAGGATGGCCATCCGAACCCAGGAGCCGACATCATTCTCTCCGAGAAGTTGCTGAGAGGAGTATTAGCTATTACATACTCACCACCACACCTCTTCTCTACCATATTCATCACCACTTCCCTCTTATACCATCCTCCACCATTCGTATTACCACCAACCATTTGCACCTAATTTATGTGGAGGGATCTCTGGGATCACGTGCTGCTGGGATTAAGAACGGAGAGAGCGCTAACCATCACTCCGATTCATGATTACTGAGATTCCTGAGATGTGGTTACCGCTTCGTAAGAGGCTGTGTCGTACTACTCCTGGTCCTGGATACGAGGTCGGGGAGAGGTCGGCAGTGGTAAAAATCTTGGCGGGTTGGATCCGTTCCAAGCTAGGGCAGACCTGTTTATGGATTTGCTGATACGTTGGAGGCCGCTCCAGGACGCCAGACGTCTAGAGAGTTAGGCTATGGTATTACGGATACATGGGATGACCTTGTAGGAGCCATCCAGGAGATTGCACCGACCACCTTAGAGGGGGTCAATAACAGAGTTACTGAGTTGGTTACTACTGTTGACTAGGAGGATGAGATCATATATTCTCAGCTGGATGATGCACGATATGACCGAGCTTTACTTAGAGCCTGAGTCAACATGTTGTACAGGGATAGGCCATTCCATAGATACACTGCCCTTCTGATAGAGGAGGAGGCCAGATTATCTCGTGCCGCCTGGGCACCGTCGATGGATGCTTGCGATCAGGTACATTCTAAGGGCATATCACTTCGGACTACGGTCATGGCTCAACAGTCCGAGATCACTGAGTTACAGGCAGCAGACCGTAGGAGACAGGCGGTGATTACAGATCTGCTAAAAACAGACTATCGGAGACAGAGACAGTTAGTGGAGGCACTAAAGATAGTAAAGAGCCTCAAGATTCAGATGACCGAGCTTCAGAGACAGCAGGGACCTGCTAAGGATCCTGCAGAGCCAGAGCTACCAGAGGAGGCCAGTAGCAGTTCTTAGACTGGGTTTTGATTGTAGCTACTGTACAGTCTGTTAAGTATTATGGGTTATTCCCAGCTAGCAGACTGTATAGATCTTTTGTTTTGACTAGCTACTCTGTTTAGATCTTTTTGTTCATATATCGGCTACTTTGTACAGCCTACTAAGTATTACGAGTATATCTCGGCTAGTATGGCTTTAGGTTATTTTGTCTTGTAACCTAAGTGTTGTGATCGTTTGTATTTAAACCAACCATGTATTATTTTCCCAAGTTATATATGGAAAGGATGGATTATGTTTTATATGAAATCGAATTTATTGTGAATGAATGTCGATTTGTTAATTTCAATACTGTTGTGTATTTCACCATGTGTTGTGATCTCGTTTTATTTTATTATGTATACATCGGGTTATGGTTAAGATTTTTGAAATCTAACGGGTGTTATGTTTTCTTGTGATTTAAGAAAATGGCACCAAGAGGAAGGCCCACAAGAACCACGAGGTCAAGGCCAGTCACCGCAACTCCCCCACCAGTCACCACAACTCCCCCACCAGTCACAGACCCTACTACCACCACTTCGGTCACCAGTGCCCAACTGCAGGCCATGATCGACGAGGGTGTCACTGCTGTGTTGGCAGCACGTGCTACGACCCGAAATGGCGATGATAGCCATACCTCGGGAACCGGTGTGAGAAGGAATGAACGCACTGTGCGGGAGTGCACCTATCAAGACTTCATGAAATGTCAACCCTTATTCTTCAAGGGTACAGAAGGAGTGGTCAGCTTGACCCAGTGGTTTGAGAGGATGGAAACCGTGTTTCGCATAAGTAACTGCACCGTGGAGAATCAAGTGAAGTTTGCCACTTGTACTCTTATGGGAACTGCTCTAACATGGTGGAACTCACATGCTAGGACAGTGACTAATGAGGTCAGCAATGGTTCAGAACCAAGGCCAGCACAAGCTGTTCGCGAATGCTCTAACTCGGAATTCCTAAAATGCAAACCTTTGGACTTTAACCGTACTGAGGGAGTCGTCGAACTCACTCGATGGTTTGAGAAAATGGAGTCTGTGTTTAGCATTAGCAATTGCACAACATCTTGTCAAGTCAAATTTGCGACTTGCACACTACAAGACGATGCTCTTACATGGTGGAATGCCCATGTTTAGACCACTACCCCCGAAGCAGCTCATGCCATGCCATGGGCAACACTGAAGAAAATGATGCTGATAAATACTGCCAGAGGGGTGAGATCAAGAAGATTGAGACTGAAATGTGGAATCTTAAGGTTAAGGGCACCGATGTGGTGGCCTACAATCGACAATTTCAGCAACTAGCGTTGATGTGTGCTAGGATGTTCCCAGAAGAGGTAGACAAGATTGAAAAGTATATCGGTGGCTTGCCCGATATGATACTTGGCAGTGTAAAGGCATCAAAGCCGAAAACTATGCAAGAGGCTATCGAGTTTACAACTGAGCTGATGGATGAAAAGACCCATGCCTATGCTGAACGTCAGGCAGAAAGGAAAAGAAAGTATGATGATCTTTCCAAGAACAATCAAAACCAACAGAATAAGAGGCAGAACACAGGCCAGGCCTACACTGCAGGCAATAGTGACAGGAAATCATACGCCGGGTCTAAACCTCTGTGTTCCAAGTGTAATTACAATCATGAAGGTCCTTGTCCACCTAGGTGCAATAACTGCAAGAGGGTTGGCCATCTGACCCAGGATTGTAGGAGCCGACCTGCAAATGCCAACAACAACAACAACAACAACAACAACAACAACCGCAACAACAACAACAATAATCAGAAGGGCAACGGTTGCTATGAGTGCGGAGCTCAAGGACATTTTAAAAGAAACTGCCCAAGACTGAGAAACAATGACCGTGGTAATCAAGCTGGGAATGACAGGGCTCCAGCGAAGGTGTATGTGGTTGGAAATGCGGGGGCAAACCCAGACAATGTCGTTGCGGGTACGTTCCTTCTAAACAACCGCTATGCTTATATCTTATTTGATACGGGTGCCGATCGAAGTTTTGTGTCTACTGCATTTAGCTCCCAAATTGACATCACGCCATCTACCCTAGATCACTATTATGATGTCGAACTAGCTGACGGGAGAATAATTGGGTTAAATACTATCCTTAAGGGTTGCACATTAAACTTCCTAAACCACCAATTCAACATAAACTTAATGCCTGTAGAACTTGGTAGTTTTGATGCTATAATCGGTATGGATTGGTTGGCGAAGTACCAAGCGGTCATTGTGTGTGCCGAGAAGATTGTTCGCATCCCCTGGAGAAATAAAACCTTAATCATACACGGTGATGGAAGTACCCAGGGAAATGTGACACGATTAAACATCATTTCGTGCACTAAAACGCAGAAGTACATGGAAAAAGGATTTCCTATCTTTTTGGCACATGTCACTGCAAAAGAGGTTGAAGACAAGTCGGAGAAGAAGCGACTTGAGGACGTACCAATAGTTCAAGACTTTCCTGAAGTATTTCCTGAAGACTTGCCGGGTCTTCCTCCGACTCGACAAGTGGAGTTTCAAATTGATTTGGTACCTGGTGCTGCACCTGTAGCACGGGCACCTTATCGATTGGCGCCTTCCGAGATGAAAGAGTTATCTGAGCAACTGAAAGAACTGTCCGATAAAGGCTTTATAAGACCCAGTTCCTCACCTTGGGGAGCTCCGGTCTTGTTTGTCAAGAAGAAAGACGGATCTGCATTGCTATCGGGAATTTTAAACAACTGACAGTGAAGAAACGTTATCCACTCCCCAGAATTGATGATTTATTGATCAAGCTTCAAGGGTCGCGTGTTACTATGAAGTGGGGGTAGATCGACCTAAGGTCAGGTTATCACCAACTAAGGGTTCGAGAAGAAGACATTCCGAAAACTGCCTTCAGAACTCGTTACGGCCATTACGAATTTCAAGTTATGCCATTTGGTTTGACAAACGCACCTGCCATATTCATGGACCTTATGAATCGGGTGTGCAAACCATATCTGGATAAATTTGTGATTGTCTTTATTGACGATATTCTGATATATTCAAAGAACAAGCAAGAACACGAAGAGCACCTTAAGCTAATCTTAGAGTTGCTTAAGAAAGAGGAATTGTATGCCAAATTTTCCAAGTGTGAATTTTGGATTCCCAAAGTACAGTTGCTCGGTCATGTGATCGATAGTAAAGGAATTCATGTGGATCCATCCAAGATTGAATCTATTAAAGATTGGACATCTCCTAAGTCACCAACGGAGATTCGTCATTTATAGGATTGCTGGGTTTCTCGAAGGATTTATTGAAGGGTTTTCAAAGATCGCCAAACCAATGACTAAGCTTACTCAAAAGAAAGTCAAGTTTGTTTGGGGCGATAAACATGAAACAGCTTTTCAACTATTGAAGCAGAAGTTATGCAGTGCACCAATCCTTGCATTACCTGAGAGAAGCGAAGATTTCATCGCATTACTGCGCACTTCCAGAAGGGTTGGGGTTGTGTTGATACCAAGAGATAAGGTGATTTCTTATGCATCACGCCGTTAGACATTCATGAGAATAATATAAGATCAAGAAATTTATAACTTTGTGTACGTTGTGTTCGACTCAAGCTTCTGGTCGACGTCTTATATTTGTTTTTCCCCTTCCCCCCCCCCCCCCCCCCCCCCCCCCCCCCCCCCCCCCACCAAAATTTGGAGCCCCCCAAGGGGGGGATAAGTGCTACGGTTGTTCACCGATCACAAGATTTTGCAAACACATTTTTTAAATCAAAAAGATGTTGAACATAAGGCAACGCCATATGGTTTGAGTTGCTAAAGTGTTAAGATCGCGATATTCGTTTTCACCTGGGGAAAGCAAATGTCGTTGCTGAGCTTTGAGCAGAAAGAAAGAGAACCACCATTAAGAGTTCGAGCCTTTAGTCATGACTTTTAGTTGGATCTTCCCAAACAGATCTTGATATGGCTCAGACTGAAGTGTGAAAACCAATGAACATTATGAGTGAGAGTTGGGAATGTGGCTTGAAAACGCTAAATTCCAACAGAAGCAATTAGAGAAACAAAAAGTTGGAACCACGTGCGAATGGAACCCTATGCCTCAATGGCAGGAGCTGGTGACTTGTTATGGCGATTTGCAGACTGTCATCATGCACGAGTCCCCACAAATCAAAATACTCTATCATCCAGGTTCCGCAAATGTACCAAAGACAGAGAAGCTATATGGTGGCCCAACATGAAAGCCGACATAGCCACCTATGTTAGCTAGTGTTTGACCTGTGCTAAGGTCAAGGCCAAACATCAAAGGCCATCAGGATTATTGGTACAACCCAAGATACCCGAATGAAAGTGGGACAACATCACTATGGATTTTGTCACGAAGCTTCCTAAGACGTCTCAAGGCTATGACACAATTTGAGTGATCGTTGACGACTCACTAGTCTGCTCGATCTTCACACCAATGAGAGAGACTGTATCCCTTTGGATAAACTTGCAAGAATGTACTAAATGGAGGTGGTCATGAAGACATGGGAATACCTGTCTTAATCATTTGTGATCGTTGACCGAGATTCGCATCAAATTTCTGGAGGTCACTTCAGAACGCTTTGGGTACTAATTTGGATATGAGTACTGCGTACCATCCACAAACAGACGGGCAAAGCGAGAGGACCATTCAAACTCTCGAGGATATGTTGCGTGCTTGTGCAATCGACTTTGGAAAGGGTTGGGTTAACCATCTGCCATTAGTCGAGTTTTCATACAACAATAGCTATCACGCTAGCATCAAAGCCGCACCATTCGAAGCACTTTATGGTCGAAAGTGTCGTTCACCTGTTTGTTGGACTAAAGTTGGAGAAGCTCAAACACTCGGTCCAGAACTAATTCAAGAGACCACTGAGAAAATCATCCAGATCAAGCAAAGGATGCAAGCTGCTCGTGATCGACAGAAGAGTTACGCCAATCTGAAGCGTAAACCAATGGAATTCCAAGTCGGGGATAAAGTTATGCTCAAAGTTTCGCCTTGGAAAGGGGTCGTACGTTTTGGCAAACGGGGGAAGTTGAACCCTAGGTATGTTGGACCTTTCAAGGTGTTAGAAAAGGTCGGAGAGGTTGCTTACAAGCTCGAGCTTCCTGAAGAGCTGAGTAGAGTTCATAATACATTCCATGTGTCCAACCTGAAAAAGTGTCATGCCGACGAACCATTAGCTGTTCCGTTGGATGGACTTCATCTCGATGACAAGCTTCATTTTGTTGAGGAACCATTAGAAGTAGTGGGCCGTGAAGTTAAACGGCTGAAGCGAAGTCGGATCCCATTAGTCAAAGTTCGATGGAACTCCAAGAGAGATCCTGAGTTCACATGGGACGCTGAATACCAATTCAAGAACAAATATCCACACCTCTTCACCAATACCACACCGTCGTCAAGTGTTGCATTGTGAGCCTTGAGGACAAGGCTCGTTTAACGGGGGAAGTCTATAACACCCTATGTTTTTAAGTCATTGACGACGTCATAATCTACTATTTGTTTTTAGGTTGTAGCATTTGCTTGGATTTCAGGAAGTTAAGCTAAATCGCGTAGGCTAAAAATTAGCGTTCAATGTAAACGGGCATCAAACAATTAAATGTTTACATCAAGCAAGGGTTAAGTAATTATTTTGAGGATAATTATTAACTTTGTTCATTTTATTTTTATTGGTTGCGTAAAGTGATTACGTTTCGCAATAAAATGCGTTTAGGCACTCCCGGAACCACCAAAACTTTTCTACGCTTTAACAAATACCCACATTTATACCCAATACATAAAAATTACTCAACAACATCACATATATCTTCTTATGGCCAAATTTATGGCAATTGGTACAAAGATATAAGAAAAAAAATTCACCACTTGGTCTTTGTACATTACTTTTCATTTATACATAGCCATACCTTGTCTCATTTTGACCATAAGTCTTCCTTAAGACCCTCAAGATTAGGGTTTCCAACCATAATTCTAGGGTTTATAAGCTTGTAAGCTTTGGTTTTGGTCTTAAACATGGGTTTAGAATTTTTGCTATCTCTACATTATCACTAGGTCTTCCTATTTCCTTCATACTTTTATTTCTTTTGTTTTTTATGTGTAATATGTTATTGATGGCTATAATCACAACTAAGGACTTTTTATATGTAAATGAGTTTTCTTTATGTTTATAAATTTTGTGCACTATTCTTATGTCATATGGTTCGGTCCTCGAAAGAAGAAACTCGTTCGGTCCTCTCAAGATGAAACTCGTTCGGTCGAGACAACAAATAAGCTCGTTTGGTCCTTTAGATTTTCCGCTCGTTCGGTCCTTGAGATTTTTCACTCGTTCGGTCCTTGAAATTTTTCGCTCGTTCGGTCCTTGAGATTTTTCTCTCGTTCGGTCCTTGAAATTTTTCGCTCGTTCGGTCCTTGAGATTTTTCGCTCGTTCGGCTCTCTAGAAAAAGAACTCGTTCGGTCCTCGAAAAATTTTCTCGTTCGGTCCAAAAGAGAATTCACTCGTTCGGTCCTTGAAAATTTTCCCTCGTTCGGTCCTTGAGATTTTTCGCTCGTTCGGCTGTAACGTTTTTCCACTCGTTCGGTTGATACGTTTTTCCACTCGTTCGGTTGTTCTTCACAAAAACCAAGAGCGTAAAACCTCTTGACGTTTTTGCCTCAACTGATGCGACCCAAATAAACTTTTTGGACCACAATACTAACCAACAAAACGTCGTTTCCTTTCTCTTTGAATAAGCCGAATCATAACAAAAGAAACAAATATACCGAATGATGAAACAACCAAATCTTCCGAATCCAATAGGCTCACAACAACAAAAAAAACCACGAAATCCACCCTAGGCGACTGATACCAATTGTAGGTTCCCGATTAACACTTCACTTCATATAATCACAACACAAATCGAATCAAGAAACTAGAAAGAGAGAAAGAGAGGTGATAGAAAAGAGAGAGAGAGAAAAGAGAGATGAGAGAAAAAAGATATTTTTGATTTCCTTAGATATTTTCTTATGAAAATATCTATATATATATATATATCCCTACGACGCGAGGGATATTTAACTAGGACCCGGGCTCGGGTTTTGTTTGGGATTAAACCCGAAACATATACAATATTAGATTATCTATCGAGCCCGATTCCCGATATTATCCTGTTACAACATTAACTAATTAAAGACCGAAGCTCCATCGTAGAGTGACCGAGCTTCTTTGTTCGACTCAATAAATTGAGGCTAACAAATTGAGCTATGGTTTCTTGGCTACAAAAACGAGTTAAAACAATACAAATATTTCTAACATGTAGCAAGAAGGAAAAATATGGAAGTGAGTTCATTGATGACACTCCTTCATGAGATCAGTGAGATTGCTTTTGTCGTATTAAAGCTCGAGTGTTTCTTGATTCTTTGGTCCATCGTATTTTGTTGTAAACTTGTTCCTTCATGCTTTGCGATCTTGACTTTGAGCCTTTGTCATTGTCTTTATCGTCTTTGCCATCTTGCGATCTTATGTCTTTGACCAACATGCTCATACTTTTGCATTATCTTGAAAGCTTCAAATCAGAGTTAGCGGAAGTCTTTGTCTTTAAATCTTGAGCTTTCTAGATAGTATGTCTTCGTAGATTGAGCATTTGAATGGGATTGAGGTTGCCGTTACCACCGTTTGACCTGCAGGTTTACGTTAGTGATAAACGAGAAAATTGATTTGAAAATCAATCGACGTGTCACTCGTTAAAGTGTTTTTGTAACACATCGAGAGTGTCATGTTTTTATCAAAATTCATCAACCGTCAATTCATTTACTGGACCAAATTGATATCCAGTTGTCACAAGTTTGATTCATATAGAATCTCGCAAGTCACCTACCGCAGTGCTGTTTGATGATGACACTGGAAGGATTTCCATTCGTCATTGTGAATACTAAAGAGTATCACTCTGAATGTTCTGGCAAATATCACAATGATATTGCGTAGGACTCTTGATAACAGCTTGTGAACCTGATGATGTTCAACAAGTGTTTGAAATGGAATGTGTCCTAACGAGATTTTGATTGATCTCTTGGCTCTAGACTCGATTAGTGCATTTTGGTTTTAGTACTCGGAGGCTGGAGCATATTGCCACCTATTCAATATCAACAATCTCGGAGTGAGATGTCAATAGATAACGTGTGTATCTCCGTGACAAATGAGACAAGTTTCTGTTGAGAGAAACCCGAATGGCTGGGAAGGGTTGTGCATTGCATCACTGGGTCCATGATGTCGTTTTCAATACCAGCAATCATCTTGTGATTCTGATAGCATATGTATTGACCCGGTTTCTGCCTTAAGTTGTGTGGAGGGCTTCTTTCTTTAGACCCTTTATCCATACATTTCTTTTTCATTCTTCAACGCCTTCAATGCTTACCAGGACGTCATTACTAACACCTTGTTGTGATTGTTCCAGTGTTAGCTCAATCTTAGTCGGCATTATTCCCATATACATTCATCTCCAATCATACCTAAGGACTGCTATTTCTAACTTTGGATTATCCTTGGGTAGATCCTCCGGTTCTGGTTGGATCATAGGATTGATTCCTAACCTAACCACCTTATGACTTCAGAATCGTCGTGAAATTAAGATGTTGTTGGGTATAAGATCGAACCATAAAACCTTTTCTTACTGTTCAGCACATTGAGTCGATTAGATCATATTTTAATTACATTTTCTCCCCTTATTTTAAATAATAAACACTTAGTTTTTGAAATACCTTGTGATTAAAATATGTCTTGAAAATTCTGTGGGAGAAAATATTATCAGCATGAATGGTTTGGAACATTTTGATAATGTTTTGAATACATAAGAATGGTCGTTGATGATGTATCCAAGAACATTAAAACTTTGTTTTTCGAAAAACTCCCCCTCAAAAATAGGACCAATTAAGAAATTGTTGTCTTTTGAAAACATTGTGAGGGTTGGAGTGTTGAACACACAATTTTGAAAGATTATGAATTGTCATCGAGAAATTCTTGAAAAATTGTGTTCAACTTTTTGAAAAACCAGATGTAGAAGACTTCTCTCTTACTAAACGCGTAAGGGTAGAGCTTCACTGAAACGTACACTATCCTTTTTCTTGAGCTAAAAACATTGAATGTCTTGTAAGAACAGCTCAAGACCGAGAAACGTTAATTTTCTCGTTGGGAGGATAAGTTATAAACCTTCCTTTATTTGAAGTCCGGGTTATGTACTGACATTTGCACATAAGCCATTTAGAAAATTAGAAATGACATGTTTTGAAACTATTTGCAACTCTCGCTCGAACTTCATTTACACACCCGTGTCAATGTTAATCGACATTTCCGAAGCACGTAAAATGTATCGATTCCAAGAGACATGTCGAGAAGAATCTTTTTGGAAATTTTCTATTTTTCAGATTTTGTATTTATTTACCTGTTGTCCTCAGCATTGCTATATGATGGTGGAATAGTAATTCCAACTCTTGTCATGATGTAGCTGTCTTGTTTGCTTAAGGAACAACTTTTGGAACCAGCTTTGAACTTGACTGTTCATTGCTGTGGTCTTGAATTCCGAGTTCTGAACGGTTATGATCAGAAGTCATTTGATGAAGAACGAGGCCTGAACTGATGTGAACAGACGTCATTGCCATGAAGACCGAGGCTTGATCTGCTGCGATCAAACGTCTTTTGAACATTGAGGAACGGGGCCTGAAGTGTTATTTTTAGCAGACGCCATTTGACATTGACGACCGAGGCTTGAACTGTTGTGTTCAAACGTCATTTGAAAAGATTTCATCTTTTATGAAACCATTCTGGCACTGGTTTCTTAGATATCAAAAATTTTAGCAACCACACTCTGAGATTTTCCTGCTTTTCATTGTATAGTGCAACTGCAGTATGTCAATTCGGTGTTGTTTTGTACCATTGAATTATTGTACCTCACTTAACATCAGAGTTGTTTGCATGCCCTGCATATGAGGATATCTACTATTTAACCTGTGTGGGTTCACAGTCAACCTTCGTTTTGTTCAAAAAGGCGAAAATCTTTCCAGTAGAACCCATCTAAGACCACATTTGTCTTGAAAATTCCTAACCCTCGGTTTCCATCTAAGCACAAGATCTGGATCAATTATTATTTCTCAATTGGACAGGTGGATCTTTTTGTTTGAGAACCTATGTCCTGCTGGGATCTGTCTTTCTGGTTTCTTAGATGCACTTGACTTTTCTACGGGCATATATCTCTTTGTTGTCTTATGGGATTTTGCATCCTTATTCTGTGCAGAGGCACGAGGATTTAACCTTGAGAGGTATTCTAAGACGCATTCATCATGATTTGCACTGTAAAGGCACTTTTTGCATGTAGGACATTGCAATTCATTGAACTTCAAGAAAGGCTTTTGTTTCCTATGTTCTCCTAAGTGAACATCTTTGTTTGAAACCCGACTACTCATTGATGC
Organism: Tanacetum coccineum; assembly: GCA_026074375.1. Lineage (NCBI taxonomy): Eukaryota > Viridiplantae > Streptophyta > Magnoliopsida > Asterales > Asteraceae > Tanacetum > Tanacetum coccineum. The sequence continues at coordinate 4,949 of BQNB010077655.1, read as the reverse complement.
TTGCCAATTCCTAGGTTTTGGTTTGCAACCATTAGCAGTGTTGGGTAATCTAGCAGGATCAATCATACTAGGTTTTCCATTCACTTCTTTGTCTTTCTGAAGTTGTGCACTTTTCTTAGCTTTCTCTAGGTAGTAGTTATGAACCATGTCATTTGAGCCTACTTTTTCCCTTGGTGACTGATGTGACACATGCTTTGGGCAATTCCTAGAGGGGCCAGGTGCAATCACATTGGTGTTTCGAACTGCTTGTTTTCTAATCTGAGGCAAATTCTGTTGAGTGACTTGTTTAAACAAACCATCCGACACATTAGTTTTATTAACCGACTGTTTCGTTTGAAAACTTCTCATTTCAGGAGAATTTGAAAAAGGAGTCGGTTTTCCTAAAACTAATGGTTTTGGAATTCGTTGAGCATTTGGTTGTCGAACAACAGATGGTTTATTAAACTGAGTTTCCACAGACTTTCCCTTGCAGTTCTCGATGAGTTTCTTTAACTCACTTATTGCTATGTTCTTGTCTTGCATTTGAGCTTTCAAATCTTGTATTTCATGATATTGTTCACGTTCTTTTCGAAATACATTTGAAGCATTTTCTTTGCAAACTGGGTTGTTTTTCATCTGTTCTTTACAATGTTGTAAAGTAAGTCAAGAAGAAAATTTGGAGTGTTTTTTCAAGTTTAGAAAAACTTTTTAACAAATTATTATGAACTTCTTTGTTAACAGATTCAGTTCGTTTCGAAAGCTTTAGTGCAAGACATTCACATTCTTTGACTTTATGAAGATACATGCATTTCAATTCAGTATGAGCATTTGATTCAGACAGAGAATGCAAATATGAACATGTAACATCTTTAGACACACACTCTTCGAGAAGTAGATCATATATGTTTGAAAAATCAGCCTTTTCTGATTCAAGTTCGTCAAGCTCCTTTTCAAGGAAAAACGTACTCCAAATCGCAATTCATTTCTCTTTTAAGTTCATGAAGAAAACTAATTACTGTCTATATTGTTTTTTGTCTTAAAGAAGGCATTAATAAGATTTTGATCAAAACTTCCATACTCTTGGCAGTCTGGGTAGGAAATAGCACTACAGTATGATTATATCCAAGTTTGTTGACAAAATTGTTTCTAAAATGATTGAAGTTGTTTGTCAATTCGTAATAAAGTAGTCTAACTTTTATCTATGGATTTAGACATGTGAAGAAACAATGCTGTTTTTAGCAATGTTTGGTTTTGTCCTAACAAACGTTTTTCTCCACATTGTCTTCCTAACTTCTTTAGCGCGTTCCAACTGATCAAGATAGGCTTTGGATGGTGGTTTGAAAGTTTCATAAAGACTGTTTTGATATGTGTAATTATATGGTTTCACTTTGTCTTTATCCAATTTTGATCTACTCTCCTTTTCAAGAGTCACTGTGTCTTCCCCATCGGGGGCACAATCTGTTTGCAGGGATCAGAAGTATCATATGGGGATCTCATACAACGGCTTATCAGATTGAGCTTTCTGGCAGTACTTTGGATTAGCAAAGTTGATCCTACCATGATCACGTTGCGCATTTTGGGGTGCAAACATGTGAATGGGTCTAATTGACTGATTGCGTTTATAAAGAATTTCATTTAAAAACTTTATCTGTTTCTCCATCTCAATCATCGTGTCAATGTCTTTTCCTTCCTTAACCTTTAAATCCGAAATAACCTTACTTTTCTCTTTGAGTTGACCTTCAAATTGTGACCTATTTAACAAACTCTTTTTGACTAGCTCATCGTGTTTCTGATTGACAACTGAAATTTCATAGGTTTTAGTTTTTAAACCCTCTTTTATGTCAATGTTTTTAATAGCTAATAGTCCTAGAGTGTCATTTAACTTTGTTTGAAGTATTTTATAATCACTCGTTAGGTCATTAAGGGCCGTGTACTTCTCAAGCTCAGTCTGTTTGGTCTGAAGTGCAATCAGAGAACTATCCCGACTGCTAGTAGCCTCCCCCAGAGCCCTACTAGACTCATCCAAGTTAGTTTTGCACTCCTTCAGTTCTTGAGTTAATGATGCGTTTGCTTTCTTTAATTGCTTTAATACCGTTTTGTTTTCCTCTGTATCAAGAGTCAAATTAGCAATTAAATTAGCAAGCGCAGCACGCTCATCAACACATTCAGCCGCATTTTGATCAACCTATATTATCCTTAGTACAATATTGTGATGAATCAGGTGAATGACATATGCTTATCATACCATCTCCAAAACATAATGTCGTTAATGGATTCAGGTTGCTCAGAATGTCGTCTCACATTGGCAAACAAATAGTTCATTTTCCCACATGGTTTTGACCTTTTCCAATGCTGACTTATAGAACAAATTCTTCAGGTGAGACCTCCTGAATCTTTGCCATGTAACTATAATGTGCTTCCAATTTTCTGTATATCAATCCTCTTCCCTCTGATTACATCCCATGCTTGTTTTTCATCTCCTGAACTTGTGATCCAATTAATTGAACCTCTTGAACCTTGCACTGTTGAATCTTCAACGTCTTTCACTCAACTTTTTTCATGTCATCATAAGCTCTTGCTTTGTGACTTGCTCTATACTATTATACATTGCTCCAATATAGTTTCATGTTCTGGATGATTGCAAAATCTTGAATGTTTGAGCTGTCATTTGAGGTGTAAACTTGGACAGTTTTCTCTGACTTACCTCCGATCGGATGAAAAGATTTGAATAAATATCGAGAGCTTTAGCAAGTCAGAGTTATGAACCTTTCAAACTGTCTTTGTTCACACTTAGCATCCGGATATGGAAATCCTTTCGTGAGAGTTTTTTCTGCAATGAGTTGTGTTTCTAGAGTTATTCATTTGTGAGATAACTGAAAATTAAATTCTGACATCATCACAAAGAGATTTAGTGCCAAAAGCTTGATGATATATGGACAATCGAGAAAGTCTGTCTTTCGAAAGTTGAGGTGGTTTATTAAGTCATTCAATTTGTTTCAAGGAGTTTTGTTTGAAAATCTATGCTTGCATGCCTACTGCATTTTTCTCCTGTATCTCTGTTTCCTCTAAAAACTGAACCCGAAGATGAAGTATCCTTTGTTCCCATTTTATCTGAAATATGAAGTGTAAAAAGATTTGTTGGATCTTAATGGATATGATGGTGATTGAATTTGGTTGTGTAACAATGCACGTTCACGGGATTTTACACGTCTATGATTAAAACCGATAAATGAATTAACGGGATTTTACAAAATCAATAGAAAACCGTGAGTGATTTGATTCGGAATCAGCGGCGAAAAATTCCAAAAAAAAACTGAAAAACGTCAATAAATCATAGAAAACGATGTTTTTGTGGTGCTTCGAAAAAATCCTTAACTAATCTAAAGGTGATACAGCGTGATCCTCTCGTTTTTCTCTTCGATTTGAGAAGGTCACGTGCCTCAAACGGACTTACGATCAAAAGTTAAGCTGTTTTTACTGAAACCTATTTTTCCCGTCACACAAAGTTGTTCTAAAAAAGTTTTCGTTCGATACGCCAAAAAAAAATTCTCGTTCGATTCCACTCTTCGTTTGCTGCCTCGACAGTTCGGATTCCGCTCGGTCGAAAGTCCTCTCGTTCGGTCTGCCTCCGTAATCGATTACCGCTCGTTCTAATACGCTCGATCGATTCCGCACGTTCGAATCCCTCGATTATTTTTCTCGCTCGTATCGATCCTACGAAATTTTCACGCCATCAGTGATACCAAAAAAAAAAAAGAAATTCCTTAGATTTTCGCTTCGTTCGAATCCTCGAATTTTTCGCTTCGTTAAAATCGATCCTCGAAAATTTTCTCCGCCTCGTTCGAACTCCAAACGTTTTTGTCACGCGATCGGACTTAACTTTCCAAACGATTTTTTTCACTCGTTCGAGTCGTAAACCACGTTTTTCACTCGTTCGGTTTGTTCAAGTTTTCAAAGTCGATCGAAATCCTAACGTGTATCCACTCGTTCGATCCTACGTTTTACCACTCGTACGACAATCGTGACGTTTTTACCACTTTTCTTTCTCTCTTCTTTTCACCCTAGTATTCACTTTTGATTAAGCCCATGAAGGCCGAGAGAATTGTGACTCTATGGAGTGTTGAACACACAATTTTGAAAGATTATGAATTGTCATCGAGAAATTCTTGAAAAATTGTGTTCAACTTTTTGAAAAACCAGATGTTAGAGGACTTCTCTTCTAACGGTAAGGGTAAGCGCACTGATACCAATTGTAGGTTCCCGATTTAACACTTCACTTCACTTCATACAAACACAAATCGAAATAAGAAAAGAGAAAGAGAGCAAAGAGTAGAGAAAAAGAAGAGAAAGATGAGAGAAAAAGATTTATTAGAAAAAAGATATTTTGAGAAATGAGAATTCTTAGATATTTTCATATGAAAATATCTATATATATATCCCTACGACGCGTGGGATATTTAACTAGGACCCGGGCTCGGGTTTTGTTTGGGATTAAACCTGAAGCATATACAATATTAGATTAACTATCGAGCCCGATTCCCGATACTTTCCTATTACAACGTTAACTAATTAATTGACCGAGACTAGACTCGATTAGTGCATTTTGGTTTTAGTACTCGGAGGCTGGAGCATATTGCCACCTATTCAATATCAACGATCTCGGAATGAGATGTCAATAGATTACGTGTGTATCTCCGTGACAAATGAGACAAGTTTCTGTTGAGAGAAACCCGAATGGCTGGGAAGGGTTGTGCATTGCATCACTGGGTCCATGATGTCGTTTTTAACCGTTCGGTTCTTGAAAATTTTGCTCGTTCGATTGCACTCGTTCGGTTCCACTCGTTCGGTTCCGCTCGTTCGGTTCCACTCGTTCGGTTCCGCTCGTTCCGTTCCGCTCGTTCGGTTCCACTCGTTCGGTTCCGCTCGTTCGGTTCCACTCGTTCGGTTCCGCTCGTTCGGTTCCACTCGTT
>BQNB010077654.1:0-20603 GCA_026074375.1 Tanacetum coccineum | reverse complement strand
TTACTTTGGGCCAGATTTTAGGCTATTTTTGGGTTTTTTTTTTGGCTAATTTTTTCCCGGATATTTCCTCTTTTTGTATGATTCGGGAAAAAAATTTTTGCGTTGGGACGGGTTAATTTTTTCCCGAATATTTTCTTTTTTTTGGACGGTTTGAAAATCGTAAATAGTTAAAAGTTGAGGGACCGTTTTGTATTTTTTTTACTTTGGGCCAGATTTCAGGCTAATTTTGGGATAGTTTTTTTTAACTTTGGGCCAAATTTTGGGCAAGATTTTATGCGAATTTTAGGCTAGTTTGTCGACAAATGTGTATATTAGTAATAATTTTTTTTATATGGCTTATGTGTTGGGCCTCATGTTTAAAGTGTTGATTTTTTTTTGCTATATGAGTTTTTTTTTAATATAATGGGTTGTACGTTTGTGACCATATCGATTATTTTAAAGTTATTAGGTATCGAAGATGTTTTCGCGGGTATTTTTTTTATCTGAATAAATCTGAACTTTTGTAATATTTTTTTCCCTCCTACTTTGTGCATACAAATTAAAAAAAAAAAATCAGGCTGGCCCAAAATGGGAGCCCGTTACTGTAGCAAAATGACCCACAGTCAAAACGACTGCATATTTGTCCGTGAATGTGTATATTACTAATTAGTGATTACGATAGCTGCAAAGTTCACATACACCATCATTTTTACTTCAAATCCGTTTTTTACTTCAAGGGCCAGTTTGGTTGAGGGGTTTAGAATTGATTTAAGCAATGAGAAACAAGTGTTTGGTTCAAATCGTTGGGTTTGGCAAATACTAGTCGGCTTTTATGTTTGCTATTCATTATCTATCACACATTCTTTTTTTATTGTTTTTATTAATGAGAAATGTTATTTTAGATACTACTATTTTCTTGCATACCGGGGGACTCATCATCATCATACATTTACAAAAATTCAATGGCTGAGATTAAAACATTTTACTAATTAAAAATATTAAAAAACCACGGAGGGGCAGTATGGTAAAATCAAAACAAACACCAACAACACCCCCGCTTCATCACGTCTCATTTACTACTACCATAACTTCTCACCAAACACACACTCGATACAAACAAAAACACACAATAGCATTTTTGTAACCCTTGCCCTTTTTGTGTTCTGAATATTTCATTAATAGTCCTTTGACTATCTGACTTTTGTCAGTTTATTCAGATTTTGTACCGTGTTGACGGTGGTGATTTTTATGAGATATGTGATGAGTTGAGGTTTATTGTGATTAATAATCCCTTTTGGAAGGTATTATTGTGTTATGTGTATTCCGGGTGGTTTGACCCGTGAATTTTGAGAAATGCCGAAAAACGAGTCTGACACGTCCGTTAATGTCCAAATTGAGTTTTGAATGATGTAAAGTGAAAATATGTCGTGTGAATACTCTAGGTTAATGAAAAAGTATTTTTAAAGTGAATAAAAATGCTAATTAACTTTGGGGTAAATTTTACGGTTGAGTTTTACGAGCTTTTAAGTGATCCCAACACGAAAAGAAAGACCCGAGACTCCTTTGGATCCCATATCCGATCATGGCAAGAGAGGGGGACACGGTGGCTAAATTTTAGCTAGCCTTGTCTAAAGTTGTACACATATATTCCCACCACTAGAACTTTTCTCATTCTCATTTTCATTTCAAAAAAAAAACACACACTTGTGTGTGTGCTTGGGTTCGTCCGCACCTACAACAACACAAACACATAATTTTTTGAAGTTTGATCAAGAAAACATGAAAACATAAATATTTGGGGTTGATTCTAGTGTTTGGTTATTCATTTAAACAACGTTTGGGTTGTCCGGTTCATGTTAAAATCTACAAATTTGAAGATTTTCTTGTAAGTTTTCAAATTTAAATTTCCTTTGTCCTTTTGGGTTTATTTTGATGCATAGATGTTAGTTGTACAAGTTAATCGTTGTGAAAATTAATTTTTGGAAGCGAAACGAAAGAAAAAGAGGTGTTTGGTTCGTGTGAAATAAAAAGGAAAAAGAGAGTTTTTGTAGTTTTGATGTTGTGGTCGTGATGGTTGAATAATATATGATGCTAGAAAGCTTATTTTTTATAGTAGCTTGTATAGCTTATTCGGGCATATTTTTAAGCTATTTCTTGGCTTATTTGGGCTATAAGTCACAAACCACTTCCCAAAATCACTAGGAAAGTGATTTTGATTACTTTTTGTATATGGCGTATGTTGTGGACTATTTTTGAGGCTTATTGTAGTAACCAAATGCGATAGTGTTATATGTGATGAAAATGAAAAGATGTATAAGATTTTTATATATATATAAATTTAAAATGAAAAGTTATAATAGTTGGGGGGTTAAAAGTGTAACATTTTTATTATACTTTTATAAATATCGGTTCGGGACTCATTTGAGCGACTTAACGACCGATTCAAATCTCGAAACTTGCGCCATTGTTTTTATAATCATTTTTCTGATAAAAATGAGTATTTATTTGATAATATTTCAGAAATATTTTATAACATTAAATAAAATATCTGTTATTCATTTTGTGAACCGGTTTCGCTCCGTCTGAAATAAAAATGGATTTCAACTCGAATAGTCGCGTTTTCAAAAAACGCTTTTAATTAAAAATGATGAATAATTTATTTAATATTTTTATTAAATAAACACTGATAACTAAAAACAAATTTGATTGTTTTTGTGTGTCCGCGTTGTATATTGTTCGAATAATGTTTGCGGTGCTGTTTTAGCCCTTTTCGGCTCGTTTCCAGGTCTCGGGCAAAACTAAAAAGTTGTCAGGAATGTCATTCCACATCAAATTGCTTTAGAGTCCGAGTCGTGAAAACGTGATTTAGATGATCGTTCTTATAAGTCAAGCCAGACCCAAAAAGTCAAAGATTGACATCGTCATTCTAAATTCGAAAATTCTCGGATGTTACAACACCCGACTAGGTTGTCACATAGAATGGAGACTTGACCAACCCGCCGCTGAATTAGGGGAATACTTACACATTACACTAATGAGGGCGACGGGCAATAGAATTAGTGAGAGACTAACTAGGGAGTAGTGCATGATTAGGTGAGCATATTTTTCCAACCATACGAGTTTTCCACACATTAACTTGCTAGGTTGTACATCTGATTCTAAAATCCTATTATTAGGGTTGATGCGCAAGTGAAGATAAGACATTTATGTGTTTCTTCGTGTTCTATGGTTTGTATGAATTGATAAAGAAAGATGGTTTTCTAGATTCGTGAGGAGGGGTGGAAAGAAGAAGCAGAGTAACAATAATGTCTCGTTTGGACGGGGTTGGATTCTGGTTCAACTCCGTTAATGGATGCTACTCGTACTATTCATATGGGTACGGGTTCGACTAGCAATTCAGGAAATGGTGGTAATGGTTAGGGGTGAGCAAAAGAAACCAAAAAAACCGAAACCGAACTGAAAACCAAAAAAACCGACCGAAACTAGAAACCGATGGTTCGGTTTTTAATTTTTCAAAAACCGAAAAATTTCGGTTCGGTTTCGGTTTTTGTCCAAAAACCGAACCGTAAAAACCGAACCGAACCAAACCAATTTTATAATAATATATAATTAATGTAATATAAATAAATAAATAATAAATCAAAATTTTAAATTTATATTTATTTTATGGATGAAATTATAATATATGTATTATGTTAATGTTTATATATGTGTTTGTCGTGTACGTGTGTTTACTTGACAATAGCGTTACATATATGACAATGATCATACTATGTGTATTTTCACATCCACGTGTGTTTCTCTCATTTATATGTGTATAATTGTATAATTTTGTGTAAACATTATTAGGCTAATATTGACAAAATTTTTTTATAAAAATAACCAATTTTCTATGTAAAACAAGTTTATTAATATAAATTAGCCATAACCAAATATAAACGGTTTGAAACCGAAAAAACCGAACCACAAAAATCGAGAAACCGAAAAAACCAAACCGCCAAAAACCAAGCGGTTTTGGTTTTTGGTTTTATAAAAACCGAATATTTCGGTTCGGTTTCGGTTTTAGCCAAAAACCGACCCATACCGAACCGTGCACACCCCAAGTAATGGTGATGGTGATTCAGCAATTGTTGGGCAGACGCATCCTAATTCGACTAGTGATGGTGTCATGCTTATTTCGACACTAAATTCTGGTAAGTCTAGTTGGTATGCAAATATTACTAGTAAACCAAGTAGGACGAAAGTGAATTTTCGTACTTTGTTTACACCGGCGGGTAATGGGATTGATGTGGTTGTTCCGGTGGAGTCTATTAGAGCTATAAGCGAACGATTTGCTAATACCGCATATGGTTACTTCTTGGGAAACCGAGTGACCTACCCTGTAAATGCTAACTATGTTAGAAACACTTGGGGTAAATATGGTCTGGTTGGATCAATGTTTAGCTCGTCTACCGGGTTATTCTCTTTTCAATTTAGCTCTATGAATGGTGAAGGTTTCTATAAATCACACAAACATAGAATTCGTATATAGAAGAGAAGAAAGAAAGGATGGTGGAGGTGTTTAGAAGATATTTATTTCAAAGGGTTTCTTACATATACATAACACACACTCACACACCTTCTCTATGTATAGAGAGGGGCTTATATATCATCCTATGGCCGGCCATGGGCCTTCCATGGGCTTCTATGAGACGGGCCTTAGTCTATTTCATAGATTAGCCTATCGAACTATTACAAGGCTCGTGAGATCGATAATGATCGTCACTTCACTAAAAACTGAATTCCTAACAATCTCCCCTTAAGGGATGATCGTTGAGATCTCATAAATGATCATCTCTACTTGAATTCCTAACAATCTCCCCCTAAGGGGTGATCATAGAGATCTCTCCTTGTGACCTTGATCGTTAATCTTTGAAGCTTCTTGTCTTGATCTAGAGTCTTTCTCGTGTAATAGTTGAGCTAGTAACATTTGTTCCAATCATGCACATGTGATCTTGATCTTGATCTTTTCTTTGTCTTTGTCTTTGTCTTTTGACTTTGCCTTTGAGATCTTTCATCATTACTTGATCATCTTTGTAATACTTCGTCATCTTGCGATCTTGTGACTTCGGACCAACATGCTCATACCTTTCTTCATCTTGAAAGCTTGTCTCATCATCTTTCTTGAAATTTGATTGTGTCGTCGTGTAGGTTGTTATTCTAGTTATCAAGTTTTATTATTTATTTTATGCCGACTATACCTAAAAACAACACTCTAACAGGCAGTGTACCCGGTCAGATGTAGCTTCGTTGGTAAGTAGGGTGTCGATCACTAAGAGCGAGAGCGTTAATTCTTAAGTCTATTAGTATTTTAGTTATCTATGTTACTACTAAATTAATCTAATTTATTTTAAACCTAAGATAATGATAAGAGGGGGTTTCAGCCTAAGAGACTGGCATAGTTTTGGGTGTCTAATCTAGGGTTTTGATGACAATAACACACACAAGCTGATAGACAGAAGATAAAAAAGCGGTAAAGCCTAATGTAAGGAAAACGTATTAGCCAGTTTAATCTAATAATATGCCTTGATTGTCTATTCGTGCAATGATTGTATTAATTCGTTGGTGGTATGTCATTCCAAAGTTAGGTAGATCTTCTCCCTAGACTCAAGGTTTGTCGCTAGTTAATCCTGTCACAATTAAACTAAACCCACATAAAGCTTACATCGTTGATTATAATCTATCTAGGAAACTATATTGGCGGTTATATTGAATCTTAGCTCATCGAGGCTTTACCAACTTACTGCTTAATGGAAATTCATATACTAGTAGTCCACGCCCACTTAACTACCTATGAAAACAGGACATTATGTGTAAATCTAAGTCACAGGCTTAGTCTACCTATCCACTTAACCATAGATCAAAACATGGCTTTCTATTGGTGATCCTATTATTCAAGCTATATAAATAAGTGTTATATGTTTCTATCCCGGACTCTTAGCCTATGCCCACACAACACCGAAGTTGCAGCGCATTAAATATGTAGTACTAGACCCAGTTGAATGATAGATAAAACACATAATTAAGCACATAAACGGGTATGAAGTGATAAACATAATCAACATGCAATGAATAAAGAACAATCGATATAAAGACAAATCAAAACATTATATTATCATAAACATGGCTAATTCCTAAAGGTATTAGCCGATAGTCATTGTAACAATACACGAAATCATAGATGAACGATTAAACATAATGCTAACCGAACGCGTATAGTGGAGTGTAGAGATTACAAGGGTTTTCCTATCGATTAGACCACTTTACAGGTCCTTCATGGCTTCATTGATCTTCTAAAAATCGGACTTGGTGGTTAAAAGCATGTCTACAACTGAGTTTATGGTTTTGTATTTATAGAGTTTGGAAATTGATCAATAGGCCATATTGGGCGATGTGAGATATGGCGTATTGGGGATTTCTTGGAGTAAGGACCACGATTGATATCTTTTGAAATCTTCTAATGTTTGACCTTTGATACGGCGTATTGAGTCTTCGTGGATACGGCGTATTGGGTCTTCAATCCTTCGTGGTTGTTTGTGAAGTGCAGGCACGGATACACTGTATCTTCTTGATGGATACAGCGTATTTATGTAAAACCATTTGGTTCTTCTTTGTTGACCAAAGTATTATATACGGCGTATCGTTGATGTGGATACGACGTATTCTTCAAGGTCAGGCAATGGTCTTTTAATTCGTCAAAGTCTTGGATACGTTGTATAGGTCTAGAATAATATGGCGTATTGACTGTCAGATCAGTAGACTTTCTCGAACTCTTCATTTAAGCTCCAAAATGCGCGCCTTTTAGCTAATATTCACAAAGTACTCCATAATTACTGCAAATCTCAAATATAAATGATTAAGTACCAATTCATGCAATAATTATATGAAAATGGGTAAAAAAATATGGGATAAATGATGCTTTAAAAGTGACGTTATTTGATGTCATCAAATATTGCCCCACTTGAATCCTACTTGTCCTCAAGTAGCCTTTAGAAATTTATGAAAATGTATCCTTAAGGATTTTTCCGTCATTTATTCGATCAATTACCAGTTGTCAACCAAACACCTCACGAAATAGGAAAACTCTCAATTCGCTCAACTAATCTATGTTGTAATATTTAACTAATTCACTCAATTGCTCGGTCGTGACGAGTATTCTATCATAAGCTTGGCAAGGATATACATCTCCACCACTAAAGCTAAGGAGTAACAAGTTTATAGAGGTAAATTGGGTTTATTTTAAAAGGCTTAAATGGTTCAATCACTCTTTATAATCTCTACCGATACCAATATTCCAGAAAAGGTGACAAAGACCATACATACACACCCATAACGATGGAATAGACATATATGACTGCATTCAAACCTTAACTTGAATAAGCTAAAGAGTAGGACTACTAGTCTTTACCAAAATTCGTAAACCAACGAGGGACAAACCACATATACAAATCCATAACAATGGAATAGACATACATGATTGCATTTAATTCCCTCACTCGAGTAAAACCAAGGGTTAGGACAAAAAGTGATATATGGTATGGATCTTCTAATCCTTTTTCCAAAAGTAATAAACCAACAAGGCAGACAAAATCACACATACATGGCCATAACGACGGAATAGACACATGTGATTGCTCGCATCCTCATTCGAATAAGACCTAAGGATAGAGATTAGGAAAGGGAAGTAATTGTTGTTAAATAAAAAATTACAAAACAAATAGATTAAGTCCAAACAGATAAGGTACAAGTTGTTAGATACTTTCCCGACCGTTCCCATGATAAAGACACAGAAATATATATACAAACGTCTTGATCATAGATCAACAAAAACACCTTTAGTTGGCGTTCCCGTAACGGTCAACTCCCAATCGTCCATACTATATATACTTTTATAAAACCAAGTGGTGATATCTACCACTTTTTACAAGACTTTACATCGTTGATTTATAAAATGTATCAACGAATAATCGATCCTTAAAATAATACCATCGGTTAAGCTTAAGTGAAACGACTATCTACAAAATTTCCTTCTCTTTTTTTGCAGCGATTTTCTAACTTTTTCGATTTTTTAACATAAACAATACATTACGAATCTCGGTGTAATTTCACCATCTTCACGATCATAATAGCTCCGGATAATTTCTTCCATAATTCTTCATTCTTCAGATGTACCAACAATTGTGATGGTAGTAAAAATACATGAGTTTGACTACTTTTAAATTCCCAATTGCAATGTGCAATTTTCCGAGCTAACCATGGATGAAAAATTAACACGTTCCCAATTGCATTGTGCAATTTATGCTGACCATACCAGAGATAGAAAATGACACAAGACACGGGAAATACATACTTTACACTGAAGCAGCTAGCAACTGATAAATGAACTTAATCTAACAGGGTAGGCTTAGGAGTAAAGGTGTAACGAAACAAACATTTTTGTGTTATCCTAAAGGAATGGTTCTATTGGTTTTTCCAGGGGAATCTTACTCTTAAAATGAGAGTAAACAAAGAGTTTATACGAAGGTTAACTAACCGGTGTGGCTAGTTAATAACACAACGTATAAAGGCTTTTTAGGTGCAATCTTAAAAATTTACCAATTTAAACAAGTTACTCCATCTAAATTCATAGTACTTATTATTGTGGTCTCGAATAGATATACCATGCCAAGTTTTAAAGTCTACAACATCATCGACACACTCATATTTTTGTGGGATTTGGGTAAATATTTGAAAATGGATAATGCTGAATCCTTATAATATCTAATAAGGGTTATGTGTGCTGGTTATGTAACTAGTATTTTCAAAAAAGTATGCTTGAAATTTTTTTAAACAGCATATATGTACGAAAGTGTTTGAGTCACTTCGTCGAATATGGTTGAAATAACCACGGTTCCCCGTTTTTAGTATAAATACCGCCTGTAATCAGGTAGAATTTAAAAGAATTTACTTGACAGGGTTTCGCAGCTGCACTAGCTGTTCTCTTTACCGGAGCGTCTCAAAGCAGACAACATGATAAGAGTGAATCGATAAGTTACTATATTTCCGATTGAGTCGTCAATTCGTGTTCAGCTTTCCTATGTCAAGATACCCTTGTGAGGCTTCCCATGGACTTAAGATTAAAAATTGATTTAGGAAAATCAGTTGGTGTTTTAAGGAATAAAGGGTTTTTAACATACCAAAAGTTTTATCTTTTTCAAAATCCATCCGTCAATTCATAAGCTGGACCGAATCGACATCCAATATCACAAGTTTGATCCATATAGGATCTCACAAGTCACCTACCACAGAGCTTGTTTGATGTTGGCTCTGGAAGGATTTCCATCGTCACTGTGAATACTTTTGTATCACTCTGATGTTCTGGTAATATCACAAGGATAATGCGTAGGACTCTTAAGATATTTCTTGTTTTCATAGTGTTAGTGCAAATATTACGATATTTAAACTAAACAAGTCCTTTGGTTTTAATAATGACAAACAAGTAACTTGTAATACATAACGTAAAATGTGCAAGTTATGCATGATCACAACTCATCAACGCATACATTCATCAACACCTCTCGACGTCTCGAGTCTACTCATGCTTCAACAAAAGGTCTGAATATGGTTGTTAAGTTGTATTATGATGAACCCATTTAACAAACCATTGAAAATGATTAACAAGTAATTAATCATATTAGAGAATAAGACAATGTTAATCACTAGATTAACTAGACAAGATCTTCTATTTTAGGAATAAATCTTAGAAGATCAAAACATATCTTTCTATTTTAGATAATAGGACAAATTAATTAGTGAATAAGGACAAAACTAATTAATTCTTGTCTAGCTATTTATAGAAATAAATCTTTCATAATCTAACCAAATCTACTAAATATTTCCATATTAAGTTAAAAAATATTTTCTTCTAGAAGAATCTATTAAACTAGTTTTAATAAGTACAAAACAATATTTTGTATAGATTTGGGGTTAATCACAAAATGACAAATATTGTCCCAGCTCCACCCACGGATCCACCAAAAGCACTGGACGAATCCAAGAGATGGGGGATCCGTGAGTCGCACGTTTGGTTCCCCTGGGACATATTTGAATTTCAAAAGGTTACCTATAAATACCAACCTCATTCTTTCATTTTAAACCAACTCTTTTTGCAACCTTTCTCCCACATTATTACACACATTTAGGGATCATTATAAACAAGTTTTTATAATGTAAAACCACAATTAATCACATCACTAAAACCCAAATAACCCTTGATCATAATGCTTCTAACTTTTATTTGTTGCAAGCATGATTCTACATGATCCACCATTTAAGCAAGCTTAGAGATCTTGCCATCATCATCCACCACACACCTACATATATGAAGATCCATCACAACAAGCCAAGAGACTTGTCATCTTCATCAACATCATCATGCTTAGTGATCTTGATGTTTTAGATTAGGCTTTTGCATCCAATTGACAATTATGTCTTGGATCATCATTATACACATTTGTGTGTCATTCATTATACAACAAACTAGATGTTAGGTAGTTTATGTGTTTAGGCCATAAAACACAAGGTTTGTTATGTTGGGCCATAAAACATAACGGGTTTGGTTGTACCCAAAGAAGGACTCGGTATTTAGCTTAGTAGCGGATAAAGTGTAAGAGACGTTAGGTTGGTTCTACCTCGAAGTAAGACTCGATATTTAGCTTAGTACCGGATAAAGTGTAAGCGACGTTGTATGGTTTTCTCTGCCTTAAAGGAGCTTCTTGATCTAGAGAAGTAACTCTCGAGTTGGGTACTCGAGGAGTGAAGTAGGGCGAAGAGGAGCTTCGTAGCCGAACCACTATAAATCATCGTGTTCGGTTTGCTCTTTCTTTTACTTATCGCTTTACATTTATATTTGCCTTTATCGCTTTATATTTATGTTTGCATTGCATCTATGTTTGTGTTGTATATTATGTTGTAGTGATATGCTTTGTTTGATGTTATTTAGTATAGTTGTTGTAGTATAAACTTGATTGGTTGTTTGATACAAAAGTCTTAAGTTTATAAAGGAAACGTATTCACCCCCCCTCCCTTTATGATTCCACAATTTGTATCAGAGCCACATCGCTCTAGTTTTCAAAATAAATAGTTTTTAAAATAGAGCACGGTCCATGTATCAAATTTCCTATCAAGAGACACATAATGTGAAAAGTTCTTTGTTTAGTACTTACAAGTTTTGGTGTTAAATATAATGTGTTACAATATATTTAGCTTAGTACCGGATAAAGTGTAAGCGACGTTGTATGGTTTTCTCTTCCTTAAAGGAGCTTCTTGATCTAGAGAAGTAACTCTCGAGTTGGCTACTCGAGGAGTGAAGTAGGGCGAAGAGGAGCTTCGTAGCCGAACCACTATAAATCATCGTGTTCGGTTTGCTCTTTCTTTTACTTATCGCTTTACATTTATATTTGCCTTTATCGCTTTATATTTATGTTTGCATTGCATCTATGTTTGTATTGTATATTATGTTGTAGTGATATGCTTTGTTTGATGTTATTTAGTATAGTTGTTGTAGTATAAACTTGATTGGTTGTTTGATACAAAAGTCTTAAGTTTATAAAGGAAATGTATTCACCCCCCCCCCCCTCTCTGATTCCATAATTTGTATTAGAGCCACGTCGCTCTAGTTTTCGAAATAAATAGTTTTTAAAATATAGCACGGTCCATGTATCAAATTTCCTATCAAGAGACACATATTGTGAAAAGTTCTTTGTTTAGTACTTACAAGTTTTGGTGTTAAATATAATGTGTTACAATAGCTTGAAGGTCTTTTAAAGAATCTAAAAAAAAGTAAATAATGTGTCTAAAAGTAAAATAAATGTTTTTGCCAAAATTGCACCTCTTTTGCGGCCTACGGATCCACGAAACACTGGATCCGTCCATGTAGATCCGTCCGTATGGTTTTCAGTTTTTGTCAAACTTCAAAAATTCATAAAAAATAACCGTGCGTCGGATTTTGATAATTCAAAAACCAAAATTAAATTATATTGAGTGTACTTTCCAATGGAATAAGTCTCAATTACTAAGTCAAATTTTAAGTTTGTCAAATAAGCAAAATTCCATAGAGTGTCCAAAACTAAAATTTTGTTTTAGCGTAAAAAGTTGATTTTAACCATTCCTTTCAAGTCGGACGCTTCTAGTTGGTTTACTTTTGAAAGTTGGTGTATTTTATCATTGGAAAGTAAATGTATTTTTTAAACTTACTAATGAGAAGAAAACTAATTTATTTACAAATAAAATCAAGCTATGTATACATTGTTACATTTAATACATAAAATGAAGTGTAGTATTTATGTGTATTATACTAAATGATTATTTGCTCCACTTTGCATCTTAATATTGTTAATCAATATTTGATATGCTTATTGCATTTGTAGTTGAGTTTCTTTGTTGATTAGCATAATCTCGTCATGTGTGTATTTATTAATGTTCATGTATATGCGTCAACTGATCTTATGGAAGATCTCTTGCATAAGTTGTGAATTTGCTTTAGCATTGCGTGTAGGAATAGACCACTATGTTTACAAATGTTATATCAACATCTTGTGAATCTTATTACTTAGTCTAACCCACTTAGGATAGAGAGCTAAGCAAGTGTGTCAAACTTTTTGATAAATATTGTCTTGCATGACTATTGTGTTACTAGTTTAAGTGATAAAATGTGTCAACACTATATATTCAACACTTACATTCTATCAATGTCTCAACAAGGTCTCTAAGTCGTGTCATCCTATTATCTTGCTTAGACATAGGTTGTCTAAACAAGAGACAAGATCATAATAACACATTAGTATGTAAGAAAAGGAAAATGTGTTTTGAACTTAGTTTGGGCTTGCATTAGTCTAATTCACAATCACAACTAATAAATATAAGAATTGTTTTAAATCCTAAATTTGAAAGCTTAACTTTCTTAGTACGAAAACACTTTCATCTTAAAGTTTTATCTTCGCATAAATTTTCACAATAACATGAACTTGAAGTGAAAACATTCACTCTAGTCAAAAGCTTGAAAATATTAGATAAACATGTAATAGTTTCAAAAATGATTCGTAATGCTTAAAAATGACTAAGATAATTTTCATACTCTTTAAAATGTCAAAACCTATGCATATTGTGTTTGATAACAAATAAGCTTTTCTCACATATAAAATATATGACAATCCCAAAGAAACAAATAAACTCATCATTTTAAATGATCTCACACTTAAGACTAGTCTTAGTCTTAATGGAACACATTAGGAAAATATTTATTTAGCACCTAAATTTGTTGGACCTTTTGAGATTATTGAAAAAGTAGGCCCTGTAGCCTACATGTTAGATTTGTCTGAGGAATTGAATGGTGTTCATGACACGTTCCACGTGTCGAACCTTAAGAAGTGTTTGGCTGATCCAACACTATAAGTGCCTTTGGATGAGATTCGAGTTGATGCTAAGTTAAATTTTATTGAAGAACCTATGGAAATTCTAGAGAGAGTTTAAGAAGTTGAAACGGAGTAGAATTGCCATCGTCAAGGTTCGATGGAATTCAAAACGTGGTCCTGAATTCACGTGAGAACGTGAAGATCAGATGAAATTTAAATACTTGCATTTGTTTAGTGATATTAGTGGCTGAATTTTAGGGTCGAAATTCTTTTAAGGGGGTAGAATGTAACCTTTGCCTTTTTGTGTTCTGAATATTTCAATTATAGTCCTTTCACTATTTGACTTTGTTAGTTTATTCAGATTTTGTACCGTGTTGACGGTGGTGAATTTATGAGAATTATGGTGATTTATGGTTTATTGTGATTAATAATCCCTTTTGGAAGGTATTATTATGTTATTTGTATTTCAGGTGGTTCGACCCGTGAATGTTGAGAAATGCCAAAAAATGAGTCTGACATGTCTGTTAATGTCCAAATGAGTTTTGAAAGGGTTTAAAGTGAAAATATGTCATGTGAATACTCTAGGTTAATGGAAAAGTATTTTTAAAGTGAATAAAAATACTAATTAACTTTGGGGTAAATTTTACGGTTAAGTTTTACGAGTATTTAAGTGATTATAGAAACAAAGATCGAAGAAACTATTATCAATTCTAAACTTGTAATGATGGCGGTCATCCCAGATACCTAATTGCCGATCCCTTTTCAATCCAATTACCTACCTCTCAATCTTTAATTTTACCCTAATCCTAATCAATTGACATCCCTTCAATCTAAATTATTTGAACCTGATGATTGACTCCCTGATTAATCACCATTCACGCAATAATGATCGATCCTTGTGATTGCATCTTTGATTTATATCCTTAGTCGATTTAGGGTTTGGTTCGACGTAGTTGCTGAGTCTAAGGATTTGATTATTGGATCGATTCCTTGACTGTAGTGATATTCACCTTGCTCTAATCGTTTTGAGGGTCTCTATCATTGATCTCCTTGGATTTCTCTTTATTGGGTTCGACGTGTTTCTTAGGGTTATTTTCAATCGCTTGATTTTCTTTGTTTCTCTATTTTTTTTCATGGCGGCCTCTTTTCATTCTAATGCAGATCATACCCGCATGATCTCTAAATCTATTTTCATTACAAATTTCCCTGATAGCACTACATCTTCTAATTTGTGGAAACTGTGCAATTTGTATGGGACGGTGGTGGATGTTTACATTCCTAATCGGCATTTGAAAGCTGGGAAACATTTTGCTTTTGTTCGCTTCATCAAGGTTGATAATGTAGATAGGCTCGTTGGGAATCTTTGCACACTGTGGATTGGTCGTATGATTCCCAAAATCACTAGGAAAGTGATTTGATTATTTTTGTGTTATGGCGTATGTTGTGGACTATTTTTGATGCTTTTGGTAGAAACCAAAAGCGATACGTAGCTTATTAGCTTATTTTAAAGCTTAATATACGTATTATGGAGTTATGGACTCACGGCCAATGAGACTATTTGAGAGTGGCTTAAAGGAGAGCTTAAATGTGGTCCGGATTATTTTTTACATATAAATTAAATCATTATATATGTAAATGGACCTTGGTTTTGGACTTGGATTATATTTTGGACTTATAAATGTCCTAATAAACCCTCGTTGGGCCTTAAGGCCCAATAAGCGATATTTTGTCATTATGAGCGTTTTGTTGGACTTTTGAAAGTGGAAATATATATACGAAGTGGTATTGAAAGATACTTTGAAGGAAAAGTGTTGCTAAGTGTTAAAGATTGAAATTTTAGAATTTTGTCGAAAAGTGTCGAATTTGTGAAAATTGATGAAAATAAGGTTTTAAACCTTGGAAAACGTTGTATAAACGTACGGGTCATGTCGAAATTTCGTAAAAAGTTTATACTTAGAAATTTTTTTAAAAACATGATTTTTGATTTTAAATAATAAAATAATATTTAATTATTTTATTTATTTAATAAATTCACTAAAAGACGAAAAATATAATTTTTCTCGAAACTTCTCTAATGTGTTTATTATGAGTAAACGTTTCATTTTCAACCGTATAATGATTATTTTGAAGTGACTAAGGTGTACCGAATGGACTTGTCGAGATATAATTATAATTAATAATTATAAATATTTATTATATTACTTATCTATTTACGCTAAATAGTATAAGTATGTATTATCGGAGAATGAGATTGATATGATTGTGGAGATAAGTTGTCAACCATCACACCACTAAAAACTGTTTTGGGAAATTGTACAACGCGTCTAAACTCTATGCATCAAACGTGAAGATTGTTTTGGAATTTGATGATTAAATTGGGACATTAACTGGACTAGGTCATGTGCGGGCGTCATTGCATTTGCTTGTGTGATTGAGATTGGTTAGCTAAAGACTTTCTTGAGGTGAGTTCTCGTAGCCCCACTTTTTAATGGTTTTTCCATTGGGGGAAAATGATACTCAAATGTGTTTTGAATATTGGAATTGATCTGTGCGAAATGTGATTTTGTTTTTTTTGGACAAGTTATGTGCTTATGACTGCTATGTGAATATTATGTGATGCATGATTGTTTGGATCGATGGGTACGCCTACCCAGTATTTGTGTGATTATTGGAGCGGATGGGTACGCCTACCCAGGTTTGTGTGTGGTCCTGCCCTAATTTTAGTGCTCCAGCTGGTAGGCCTTTAGGTGCGTAAGTGACATATGGTTATCGATAGCGCGATGCTAGGTTGTTTGATAATTCACTGTCATATAGCACTATTTTCCACTGTTGAAGTATTGGCATAGCTTTTAGGTTTAAGGTCAAACCTACGAGCTCACCAACATTATTGTTGACGTTTTCGAGTATCATTTTCAGGTGAAGTGAAAGAGGAATAGTTTGGTGATTGATAGCAGACTTAGAAGTATCCCGAGTGGAATTTTGTTGATTGGAAGTCTTTTTATTTGCCTTGTTATTTTGATCTAGTTTGGATATGTTATGGAATAAGTTTGGATTTTGGTCCCCTGTGAGGGCATTGGAATAATTGTAAGAGATTGTGGATTTTAGTTGCGATTGAAATCCACTTGATGTTTTGTTCAGGTTTGCATGTGGTCTTTCATAGAACTTGGAGTTTTTGCAATGTAGTTGTACTTATTTTTTTCTTATGTTCATGATTGATCATTATGTTGCATTCCGCAGTTTTTCTGCCCATTGTGGATTGGTATGTGACAGATTGTAATACAGATCAAGGTTATAGAGAACTAGGTGGATTGGCCTAGACTTTAACCTAAGATCCGTCGTTTAGTCGCATATATGATCTATGTGCGCGGTGTTCTGATTTTGTGTGCCTTTGTGTGTTCATGGTTTGGTGCCTTAGTTATGTCAATCATTGGGTGGGCTCAATATTGAATATGAATGGAAAAGGATGCGAATATAACTACGGTGGCCAACTTAATTATACGCGCATCACAACTCACTCATACTTGGTATTGTGGTTCACACAAATCGATGTTGACACCGTAGGGTGGTGTTATGTGTATATCGGTTATATAGTATGATATTCTATTTACATATATATATTATATTATATATATATATATATATATACATATATAATATAAAATTATATATATATATATTTTAAATATATTATATATATATTATATATTTATATATATATATATATATTTAGTCTTCCCACTTACCTAACGTTGCCCATGTTCTCCCTCGTATAGATAATGCCGCCAAGGGTGATGACCCAAAGTGATGGTCGGCCTGCTGCCGAATCACTAAGAGGGGGAACAGGTGAACGGGTTGGTAGAGGTAAAAGGGGTAGAAGACCTAAGGAAGGTAATGATGAGCGTGTTGATGAATTGAATGGTCAAGGAAATGACCATGATATGGGAGCTAATGGGGGTGTAGAGGGAGTCAATAGGAATGTAGAGAGATCCAATGGGGGTGCACCCAACTTCTCAACGATCATTGCCCAACAATTGCAGAACCCTCTACCCGCCATGTTGGCTCAGGTTAGTAACCGAGAAAATATTAGAAATCAGAATGGTAATGTAGTTAATGAGAACGTTCAGGATAACGTTAGGAATGTGTTAGTGAATGGCAACCGGGTAGGCTGTTCATATACGGAGTTCTTAGCTTGTAACACTAAGGAATATGATGGTAGGGAAGTGTTTGTAGTTCCTACTCGTTGGGATTGAGGAAAATGGAGTGCCTTTCTGTGCATGTTATGAGTGGTTGTAGTACTTGACCAAAAAAAGGTGAAATACACTGCTGGTTCATTTATGGTAATGCTTTAACGTGGTGGAACTCTCAGATTGCACGCTAAGTCGGGAAGTTGCTGTTAGTATGTCATGGAATGACTTTGAAGTTGTATGAGGATGCAGAGTTTTGTCCTGAGTCATGAGATTGCAAAGTTAAGAATCTAAGTTGTGGACTCATTGTCTGGTGGGGCTGGCCATGCTGCGTATACTGATAGGTTTCATGAGTTGGCTAGGTTAGTTCCACATTTGGTAACTCCTGAGAGTAGGATGATTAAGAGGTATGTGTATGGCCTTGCTTCACAAATCCGGGGATGGTGGCAGCAACGGAGCCAAAGACTATGCAGAAGGCAGTGCAGATTTTTGGCGCACTGACTAATGAGGCTCTGAGAAATGGATCAGTTAAGAAGGTTGAGAAAAGAGGAAATGTGGGGGAACCTAGCAAGGATAGGAGTGGAAGGGATGATAATAAGAGGACTAGGACTGAGAATGTTTTTGCTACCACTGTAAACCCTGTAGGAAGAGAGAATACGGGTACTTGGCCCAAGTGTACCACCTGCAACTCCTACCATGTATCCGGTAGACCTTGTCGCACATGCTTCAACTGTAACCGCCTAAGACATTTGGCAAGGGATTGTAGAGGTGTGCCGAGGAATGTGAATCCTGTCAATGCTAGAAACCCAACTATTAGGACATGTTATGAGTGTGGGAGTACCGACCATGTTAGGTCAGCTTGTCCTAGATTGAATAGGGCACGAGGCCCGAAAGAAAATCGTCCAAATTAAGTTGCTACTAATAACGGGGGTCAGGGTCGTGGAAACCAAGGGAACCAGGCTAGGGGTAGGGCATTCATGTTGGGAGCAGAGGAAGCTCGCCAGGATCCGAACATTGTGACGGCTACGTTTACTTGCTTGAACAATCATTTTCGCCACTTCCTTATTTGACTCTGGTGGGGATTGACGACGATAGTCAGGTGTTAGAGTTTGAACATTTAGCCGATTCAACACAAAAGCGGAGAAGTCAAATGTAGAGTCGGTTAGTTCATCGAACGATTCTCGAGGGTCTTGTTGTGCCAGATTCCTTAACCAAGGTTAGACAGTTTCATGAACTGCAGGAACAGACTTATTCCATGCATGATCAGGAGAAGGTAGTCTTGTAGGTTTTTGAAACCAATCAGGAAGATGTTGGACCTCTTCTTCTGCTTGTTCATCTTGGATACCTGTTTCGAACTCCTGGTCTGCAGGTGATCGCTGCCAAACTACACCTTAAAATATATATAATATATAATAAAATATAAAATATATATAGTAAGAATAGTCTAAAAGCAGAATCAATAAAACCGAGAAGTAGTATAGAATGTTCCCGGGTCGTTTATCCCCAACGAGGCTGGACTGGAGAATCGATACAGTCGAAAGATTGGAGTTTGAATTAGAAAAATGATTTGAGAGTGCAGGAAGTTAAATTAAACAATAATAAACAAAAACGTTTAAGAAAAAACCTAAAAATTAAGAAATTAAGCTAGAAAACGAGAGCACGGGCCCCGAACAAAGGGGGAAAAACCTAAAATCTTCAAAATTAACCCTACGAAGAAATTTTTGGTTCTAAACTACTCTAGGGAACAAATAACGAAGAATGAAAAAGACTAGACCGAAAACGGAGTTCGTTTGACCCAAAAACGAGTCAAGACAAAATCCCGCACCCGGACCGCTCTTTAAAAAGCAAAAAGTTGTAAAAATGACCCTATGAAAAGTTTTATATTTTTCCTACAAACTATATGACAAAATAAAATTTTCTAAAAAAGAAAAATATTTTTTTGATAATTTTTGTATTTTTTATGAATTTTTAAAACTTTTAACTAAATTAAATTATAAAAAATATTAAATGACTTCGAAAAATTCTGAAATTTTTTCTAAAAATACTTTACACTATAAAAATCCTACGAAAAATAAGAAACACAAAATTGGCTTAAAAATAAGCCCGTAAATAAGCTATAACAGCTTATTGGCTTATAAGGCCAAAAACACCTTAAATACCAAAGCCCTTGAGTCTTTAACGAAAAAGACCCAAGGGCGCAGCGGTATGTGTGTTATAAAAGGGGGATCGTATCGAGGGGTACCGGGTTCGAGTCTTGCTCACCCGGTTCCCTTGTCTTTCCCTCTTTTTTTTTGGAAAAACTTTGTGAAGCAAAGTTGTTAAGCTCACGGAGCTTAACAACTTTGTCAACTACGACTTTTACTGAAAAGCTCTAAATAAGCTTAAAAATAAGCTTTAAAATGACAGTTTGCTAAAAAAGAGCTTAAGGCTAAATAAAGCTAAGTCATTTGGATTTTATGGTCGTTTTAAGCTAAATTGGACTAAAAAGCAAAAAGGGCTTAATCTAAGTTATCCTAAATAAGCACTTAAGTGCTTAAAAGCTAAAACTAATAAGCTGGAGAAGAGGCTTAAGCTTGACAGAAACTAAATGATGCTTTACAAGGCTAAAAGCTTAACTTGTTGGCACTCAAATAAGCTAGGAAAAAGAGAAATAAGCAAACATCTTAACACTCTATCCTAACTAAGCTATAGGAGCACAAATGAGCTTATGACATAAGCTGAATAAGCTAAGAGTAAAAATAAGCAATCCCTACACTAAACTTGAGCAAAACAGTCAAAAGGCTAGTTAGAGCTTAAAAATAAACCATCAAATAAGCTACTTAAGGTCTGAAATGAAAGGGGCTTTTCTAAGAACTTATGGGCTCTCAAAATAAGCCAAGAACTTGGGCTTAAGTACACTACAAGCTTAAGAAAAGGAAGCTTAAAGTCTCCCCTTTGCACCAGGGGAGATTAAGGCTAAAATCAAGGGCTTATTTGACAGCTTTTTAAAAGCTGTCAAATAAGCTCAAAA
>BQNB010077653.1:0-30779 GCA_026074375.1 Tanacetum coccineum | reverse complement strand
TACATGGTAAAATGAGATACGAGAATTTAAATTAAGTGACGAAAAATATATATATATATATATATATATATATATATATGGGTGGAAATAAAATGTTTCCGTAAGTAAATGGGTGGAAATAATATGTATTTTAATATTACATAGATATATAACGTCTAAGTAAAAATATATATTTTATATATTATATATAGATATATATAATATATAAAATATATATTTTTACTTAGACGTTATATATCTATGTAATATTAAAATACATATTATTTCCACCCATTTACTTACGGAAACATTTTATTTCCACCCATATATATATATATATATATATTGTTCATCACTTAATTTAAATTCTCGTATCTCATTTTACCATGTACGTTTTCTAGTATTTACTAAGTATAGTAATTTATAAAAATTTCGGCATGACCTGTTCGTGTTTACACGTTTTTCCAAAGTCGTAGACTTTATTAAAAACCATTTTTTAAACCACTTTCAATCCATTTTTCATAATTACAAATTTATACATCATCAAATCCCTTATTATTTGCAACGTCCAACGTTTAAAAATAAATTAAACGTAACGCACCTAAATCATATACTATTAAATAAGCTATTCGCGAACTTATCCAATAATCTACACCGTAGCTTTACGCCTAGGTGTTTTGTATTAATGTTGTGCCTTGGCTCGTTAAGTCCGAAAATGTAGTTTTACTTATCCATTTAATCCGATAAGCAAAACATTAAATAATAAACAAGCGACTTGATAAATAGCTATTAATAAGCTCACAATAAGCCAAGTATAATAAGCCGAACCACATACGCTTAATAATAAGCTCATGGTGTTGGGTCTTGTATGCGGGACGCGGCTATAAGCCCTAATAAAGTATATTCGAGCTTATTTATTAAGTCGAATAAGTTTATTGTTTGTCCTTTCTAAATAAGCTAGAAAATAAGCTAATAAAATATAAGTCAAATCAAAATAAGCTAAACAGATTTTTCTTCTTTCTTTTCTAGTTTGGCCGAACCATATATAAGCCCTAATAAGCTCAAAATAATCAAATAAGCTCACAAATATAAGCCGAATATAATAAGCTCAAAAGTACAAATATTATTACATGAAAATAACCACGTTTACAAAACTAAGATTTCCTTATATTTCTTTACATATATTTCGAACCATAAGTACACCCTTTTAGGGTTTATGTAGTTTTAAAATCTTGTTTTTACAAAAGAAGTTGTACAACTAGCATGTATGCATCAAGATGATAAAGAAAGTACAAGTTATTTAAGAATTTGAAGACTTACAAAGTTGAAAGGTTTTTAGAAGGAAGAATGAGATCAGAACAACCTAAATGTTGTTTAATTAATACCCGGATGATATAAATGATCAAACCTTCAATGAATCTTCAAGTGTTTTTGATCAAAGATGAAGAATTATGAAAATGTGTGTGTGTGTCTTGGGTGGTTCGAACAAAAGAAGGCAAGAAGAAGAGAGAAAACCAAATTTTTAGTATGTAAGTGTTATGAATGAGATAATAGAAGTATAGTAGGTTAAATAATACAAGTTTACTTCACACACTATGTGTGTGTGTGTTTCATGTACAAGAGACAAGAAGGGGGAGGGGGCCAATTTGATCCTCCAATCAAATTTAAGTTATAACAAATCATGTGATCAAGGCTTATCTTATTGATTTTGAATTCAAACTTGCTCACCAAGGGTGATAAGGGTGTTTGTTTGTGCCGAACAAGACAAGGGAAGGGGGACCAACTAATTTTCTTCATTTTATTTTGCTAGTGCTTCCCAATTGATTTAATTTCCAAGTCTTGCATGTAAAAACTCATGTTATAAGTAAACCACGATTAACGCAAGTAACGAAACGAATAACGGTATCTTCGAAAATTATGAAATTTTAAATATTGCCATAAAATGTAAAAATGTGGCTATTTCCAAAATACTACAACGTTAGGCATCCCGGTTCGCTCCCGAAGACTATTCTCAGATAAAAGCGGGAATACTTCCCGGTTTCACGTAAATATTAACTTCAAAAATTCAAATTGCTTAACAGAAACGGCTAAATTATTGAACGGAAATTCTCGGGGTGTTACATTGTATGTTACATGTACACCATTTTGGTTGCTTAATCACAGTGACCAAATGTTTAACCATTTTGGAAGCTTAAAATAATGGTAAACTATGTAATGTTTAGTCTTTGCTCATGCCAACAGGAAGCGTCAGCTAATGCAGAGCCGATACAAGCTTTTAAAATGGTTGGGTTTGGGTGATGAAATGGGTGCTGAATTGGGTAGTTTTGGGGGTTGAAATCAGGTCGTTTGGGGTGCTGAAATAGGTGTGTTTGGATGTTGAAATTTGGATGCTGAAATGGGTGGGTTTGGGGGCTGAATTAGGACTGAAATGGGTGGGTTTGAGGGCTGAAACGGGGGATGAAATTGATGCATTTGGGGTGCTAAAATGGGGGCTGAAACGTGCGGGTTTAAGGGCTGAAATAGGTTAGGTTTGAGGCTAAAATGGGTGACTTTGGGGGCTCAAATAGGTGTGGATTTGGAGGCTAAAATTGGTGGGTTTGGGGGGGGGGGTGGATTTTGGTGTTGTAATGGGGTTGAAGTGGGTACATTTGGTTGCTGAACTGAGACTAAAACGAGTGCATTTAGGGGTTAAAGTGGGTATTTTTCTAAGACAAGCCATAACAGAAATTGGACCAACGGGTGCTTTTAGGCGTCGGCGTTAACAAACATCTAATATGATGGCTCATTTGAGGTCTGCGAGCTGACTTTCAGTGTTCTTTTATTAATTTTTGCATATACGCATCTGTTTAGAGAGTAGTCTATTTCTAAATCATTTGCATGTGTAGGACACGCGAACCATGGATAAAGTTGTGCTTTAGCTAAGGACATAGTGTAAAAATGACTGTGCTTGACATCCGAATAAAAGGTAATCATTGAATTTGTTTTTTGCTTGATCTTGCCAATTCATGTTTTTACTCCGCGTACATGTTATGAATTGAGTCGTTATGAGTTTTCAATTGTTTTTTAATTTGCAATAGGTTGTGTGCAGACGCATAGATTGAACGATACAACCACGCGGACTTGGTAAGTATCGTAACTCACCTATTCAATTCTTATTGTGACTTCAAGTATCCAAATCATATAATAGTTTCTTATTGTGCTTAGAGTAAACTATAAAAATGGTCCTTTTAGTTTGGCCAAATTGCAGATTTGGTCCGTCGAATTTCAAAATTGCAAAAACAGTCCGTATTTTGAAGGTTTGGTTCCACTTTTGGTCCTTGGTCGACCTGAAATGACTAAAATACCCCTCTTAACGGACGGTTTTTGTAAAAGAACAGAGGGGTATTTTAGTCATTTTAGGTCAACCAAGGACCAAAAGTGGAACCAAACCTTCAAAATACGGACTTTTTTTGCAATTTTGAAATTCGACGGACCAAATATGCAATTTGGCCAAACTAAAAGGACCATTTTTGCAATTTACTCTTGTGCTTATGTTGCTGATTTTTTGCAATTTGGATATTTGTTTTTCAGTTTTTGATGCTCCTGACGTTGTTGTTGATTCTTTAAGACTCGCGTATGAAGGACTAGAAGCGTTAGAGGTTAGTTGCTTTTTTGTTACATCAGTACAAATATTATTAAGTTTTGGTCATAAGTAGGGTTCATGAGTTATCTGTGGTATGTGTAACCCGACCTGTGTATATACCCATTTCGTCCCCTGCCACATATATGTAACGTTGTTTGTTCTAAGTTGTACGCAATCATTTACACGATGTTTCTTTATTTTTTTAACAGTTGGTGGGATTACAAGAAAGCAGAGAAAACAATGTGCGTGAATAACAGGCAACAATCGCAATCAAAGGTAACACCAAACAGCTTAATATTTTTGGTTTGAATTATGTTATTAGTCGTCTTTATAAAGTTGAGCCAACGTTCAAGTGTTTTGTACAAAGGACTTTTACTAGAGCTCCATTATTATTTAGGATCTGACAATAATGTTGTTGTGTGTATTATTGAAAATGTCTCTTTCCTTTTCTCATTAGCGACCACCCAGTTGTTGATTTCATGTAATTAGTATTTCCATTCAAGACTCTAAACTATTTTTTGTTTTAAAAAAAAGGAATTTCTATTTCATGCATCTGATTATGATGTTCTAATTTGCATTTGCATAGGTTCTATCTACAGAAGTTTCACCACTGAGGGAGCACTAAAACATACTCGTGTGTTGGTTGACTCTACTTTGGCTGCTGCTATCACAGTTAATTGTTTATATGACCTTACTTCCAAAACTGGTCAACAGTAACTTTCTCTTTTTTGCTAAAGCATACTACTTATAGTAGCAAAATCAAGGTTATAAATAGCATGAAGCGTGGTGGCATAGCCAAGCCTCAAGCTTTAGTGTGAGGCATTGCGTCATAGCGTTTTTAAGGCGTGACTCAAGGCGGCAAAAAATATTTATAGAGTGGTCAATATTAGTTATCTACTAGGCTTAAAATTGAGTTATGGAGTTACTAAGCCCGAATCTCATACAACCCAAATCATAAATACATGTAAATAAGCTCAAGTCCATAAAATCTTTTAAAAGCTTAAAAAAGGCGCGCTATAGCGCGCTTTATCACGCCTTATCGCGCTTTATTACACGCCACGCCTAGAGACGACGTCTTGGCCTGTTTCGTAACGTGGAGGCCACGCCTCATGCTATAGCGCCGCTATGGCGCCGCTATAGCGCGCCTTTTAGAACCCTGAGCAAAATTCATCCAGCTTATTGCCACTAATAAATACATAAATTTCTAATTTTTGTGCTTTGGTTGCAAGGAAATTAGGTACTTGAAGTGAAATAGGTTAAACCTGCTTATAATTTACTCGGCAAGCAATTTAAATAAGCAAGCCCAAACACCCCTTAAAGTGTTTATTTAGTGAAAAATTAAGAGATAAACATTTTTTTTCTAATTTCCGGACACTATAAAGTACTAATTTCCGTTAAATAAGAGCACTTACTATGTATACATTTTCACGAGTTGAGCCTCCTACTTGAATATAGTTGTAAGCACTCTTTAAATATAGTTGTAAGTAACTCAATGATGATACTAATTGATAATAATGAGTTGATTCGATATGGAATAATCAGAACACATAATTAGGGGGCCGTGTTCGAAGCAATAGTGCCATGGTTTAACGATTAATATTTCAGGCCAAACTAAACGTTATAAAACACAAATTATAGCTAAAACCAATTTACCTCACTTACCCTTGATTCTTTCTTTACTCATTTACGGAGGGTCCATCATACTCAAACTGTACGATCTAGAGCATCCAACGGCTGAAATAGGCTTAGTAAAAACTCCCATTTTTTACTTACTTGGAAGCCTACTAGGTAACCAAGTTATGTTATTAGCGTGTGTAACCAGAGACAGGTTTCTGTTTATTTTTCTACCTATTTACTTTATAATCAGTTTAATGCGCCATCCGTTGGATAGTGGGAAAAATGACAGTCCACTTTATTCGACTTAACATGTCCTAAAATATTATTTAAATCGTGCTTACGACAAAACATGCATGATTTTCATTAACCATGTGTGCAAGTCTACAGATTGGATAACGAAACTGTTACGAGTTCTTTGAAAAAGGGATGTTTGGGACTGCTAACTAAAATTGTTACGGGCTGTATAGGACTGCTAACTGACAATGTTATGGGATGCATTAGATCGATACTTTGTTCTATTCATTTCACTCAAATGTCAAGTTAAAATGCCTTTAGGAATGCTTGAAAATTTAAACTTTCTAATTATGCGCACACATGTCCTAATCTGGCTGTTTAAACTTGGTAAATTCCATTTTCAAAATTGCATAATTCTAAAGTTAAAATGTTTATCAATTTACATATGATTTTAAAAGTTTTGTTTATGTTAAGATATCATAATATGCAAGTACTCAATATGATACGATTATGTATACTTAATCAGTTGCTTACTATTTTCTAGCAGGACTCCATAGACTTTGTTGGTGCAGGTCTGAACTGTTATGGTCAACATCATTTGTCGTAGCTCATGCTTTTGAGAAACCATACCTGGCAACTGGGTTTCTTAGATATCAACATTTTCAGCAACCAACACTCTAAGATTTTCCTACTTTGCATTGTATAGATGCATCTGCTATTAAGTCAATTCTTTAGTTGCTTTGGACCTATAATGAAGTACTTGCACTTAAACAAACCCCTAGATATGATTGGCAGCATGAATATGAGGGATATCTACATTGCACCATGCGTGGGTTCACATGTCAACCTGCCCGTACAAATTTTGATAACTTTCCCTGTGGAATCCCACCTAAGACCGAACCATTACTAAAGATACTACCGTTGGTTTTACCATGTTAAGACTAGGCCTAGAAGGTGTCGTTTGTGTCCATTTGTATTCTGATGGACATTTCTTTTCTATCCACCATCTCCATGCCTTATTTGTATTCCCATACAACTCCTTAAAGTAACTCTTGGGTTTCTGAATAGTGGTATCTGATGCAACCTGTTTTTTTCTTATGGGGGTTGCAACAGATATTGTTTTGTTTTTCCTCTTGGATTACTAATCACTAATAGCGAGAACTACTTTAGCTGCTTTATATTTTCTAAGTCATTCACAGTCATTCAAGTAATTAGAAAATACACCACATCAAAGGATAAATTAAACACATCATATACCACATTCAGCACAAACGGCATGCACATTCCACATTCTGGAATTGAACTGTCATTGTACGCAGTTACAAGATTTTGTTTTACTAGAAATATGAAAAATCCTATAGTGGGTCTTCACTTCCTTCTTGTATACTTTCAACTTGACTATTTGTTTTGCACGACCTTATCTTAACTGAGAGCACATAAGCTGTAGTCTGTTCTAACACTAAGTATTGTGATTTTACTCCTGTAGATTAAAAGACACGAAGGATTAGTATTCCTATAGCCATGAGGAAACTGCGTTCTCTGTTTTATGTTGTGCTAGCGGCAATTCTATACATTCCTGTTATAAGAAGCACATTCTGAGTGTATTTCTGAGCTTGTTTTCTATTCTGAGGCAAATACGTTGAGTGCTTTATTTATATGAACCACCGACATATTAGTTTTATTAACCGACTATTTCGTTGGAAACGTCTCATTTCAGGAGAATTTGAAAAAAGGATTCGGTTTTACCTAAAACTGATGTTTTTGGAATCCATTGAGCATTTGGTTGACTAACAACAGTATGTTTATCAAACTGGAGTTTCCACAGAGACTTTCCTTTCATTCACAATGAGTTTCTTTAATTCACCTTAATTGCTATGTTCCCTTGTCTGCATTTGAGCTTTTTCAAATCCTAGTATTTCATGATATTGTTTACGTTCTTTTAGAAATACATTAGATCCGTTTTCTTTGCAAACTGAGTTGTTTTTCATTTGTTCTTTACATTGTTGTAAAGCAAGTTCAAGAGAAATCAAGTGTTTTTCATGTTTAGAAAAACTTTTTAACAAATTATTATGAACTTCTTTGTTAACCATATTCACAGTTTGTTCAAAATCTTTCTGTGCTAGACTTCACGATTCTTTGACCTGTGAAGATATAAGCATTGTAATATCCCGCCCAGTATGAGCATTTAAATTAGAACCGAGAAGCAAATATGAACAGTATAACATCTTTTATACACACCACTCTTCGAGAAGTAAGATCATATATGTTTGAAAAATCAGCCTTTTCCAGATTCAAGTTCGTCAATCCTTTTTCAAGGGATTCACTACTCAAAGTCTTCTAGCATTTTCGTTTTATAGTTCATGAACAAAACAATTACTGTCTTTATAGTTTTGATTGAAAGAGGCATCATAATGATTTTATCAAAACTACCAAATCCACGGAAGCAGTTTGGTTACGAAAAGAACTCCTTGTATGATTAGAACAAGCTTAGTTCACAAATCGTTCTAAAATGATTTAAAGTTGTTTGTCATTTTTCGTTGTAAAGCTTGTCTACTTTTGCCTAAAATGGATTTTGATTAACGGGTAGAAAAGCGCAACATTTTTAGCGAATGTTTGGCTTTGTCCTAACAAACTTTTTACTCCACAATGTCTTCCAAACTTTGTCATTATTTAGCGCGTTCCAACTGATCAAGATAGGTTTTGGATGGTGGTTTGAAAATTTCATAAAGACTGTTTTGATATGTGTAATCATATGGTTTCACTGTGTCTTTATTCAATTTTGATCTACTCTCCTTTTCAAGAGTCACTGTCTCTTCCCCATTGGGGCAAAATCTGTTTGCATGATCAGAAGTATCATATGGGATCTCATACAAACATGGTTTTTCAGATTGAGCTATCTTGAGGTACTTAGGATTAGTAAAGGTTGATCTACCATTATATGTTGCGCATTTGGGTGCTAACAAATGGAATGGTCAGAATTGATGATATGCGTTTATAAAGAATTTTAATTCAAAAACTTTAATTTGTTTGTTCCATTTCAATCATATTGTCAATATTCTACTTCCCTTAACCTTTAAAATCCGAAATAGACCTACTTTTCTCTTTGAGTTGACCTTCAAATTGTGACTTAGTTAAGAGACTCTTTTGACTAACTCATCGTGTTTCTGATTGATTAACTGAAATTTCATAGGCTTTAGTTTTTAAACCTTCTTTTATGTCAATGTCTTTACGAGCTAATAGTCCTTAGGAGTTTCATTAAACTTTGTTTGAAGTATGTTTTTTTATATACAATCGTCCGGTCATTAAAGGCTTTGTACTTCTCAAACTCATTTTGTTTGTTCTGAAGTGCAATCAGACAACTATCCCGACAACTAGTAGCCTCCCTCAGAGCCCTACCAGTCTCATCAAGGTTATTTCTGCACTCCTTCAGTTCTTGATTCAATGATGCCGTTTGCTTTCTATCAATATTGCTTTAAAAATCGTTTTATATTTCCTTAGAATCAATAGTTAAATTTGCAATTAAATAGCAAGCGCAGCATGCTCATTCAGTACAATCTTAGCACATTTTGGTCAACCTGATTATCATTATTAGATATATTTGATGAATCAAGGAGTGACATTGCTATCATCCTTCTCCAAACATATGTGTCATTAATGGATTCAGGTTGCTCAGAAAGTTGTCTTTCTTTTGCAAACACATTATTTGCCTCATGGTTTTGTACCTGTTCTAATGGCTATGATCCAGAAGAAGAACTGGATTCTTCAGTAAGACCTCCTGAATTTCTTTGCCATGAAAACTGTAATGTGCTTCCAGTTCAATGTTCATCAATTCTCTTCATTCATCCGTGTTCCTCTACCAATCAGCTTGCTCAAAACGCTCAGCTTGCAGTGGAACACCAATGCTCAGCCTTGTTTGCACATCATCATCTTTTCCTGTTAACATAGTCTTTAACACTCTTTGGCTTCCTGCATTCCATGCATAGTAGCCAAATCCCTTGCATTAAAGCATTGTATCCAAATTTGTTGCACTAACCGACTTTCTATTCAACTGAGTTTCCCTGCCCCAACAATTGTCATGTCCGTTGATTCCCAAACTGCCCTGACTGATATCGTTGTTTTACATTGGTAGTGGTATCTCCAGTCTTGTTCTAGGAGTTTGAAGAAGTTTTGAAGTTGTTGTTGGTAAGGTTTGTAGAGGTTCATGAATACTTTGCAGGAGTGCCAAATATTATGCATTCCTTATCCTCTAAGTCTTGTTCAGATCAGTAGTCTTCTCATTAAGACCCTGGACTCAGATTGATGTGTAACTGGTTTGGCGAACCCTCTCCATGTGTGTCCTGGTAGATGCCTTGGTCTTGTGGAAGAAATGATGTGATTTGATCTCTGAGGTTTTTTGGTTGCTCGATAGAAATAATCTGTTATGGTTGAGCGCCTACGCAAGAAGTGCTAATGGATTTGCACTTTTGGCTATTCTCTCAGCAATACGATATCATTAACATCATTTTGATAGATGCATCAAATGTCCAAACGTGTGTGATATAGAGATGGTGTCTATCTCTTTTGATTGCTTGACAACCGTCACAAATCTTGACCATTCTGGTTGAAGTTGTTGAAGAAATTAAACATTCAGTTGCATTGTAGTAACTTGCAAGTTGGTCCTTGTCAATTCATTCATTAGTTTATAAAACCGTGAGTAATACGACTCTATGGATTCTCCATCTTGAGAAGTAAACTTCCCAAATTCCCAGAACAGATTGGTCTTAACATCTTGTATGTTCAATGATTCACCCTGTTGTAGCCTTTCAATGGGTATCCACATCTCATTAGCTGTGTTACATGCATCAACATTACATGATTATTATTTTCATCTCCAATACCAATTAAAAGCAAGAAAATAGTCTTTCCTTTTCAGCTTAAAATATAGTATTGTTCTCTGCAGACATGTTGTGTACTGTCTCAGAGGCCCCCCCTTCCGTCATGTTGTGGTACTTTTAGAGAATTTACTGTTGCAAGCAACACTCAATTACTACACTTGTTAGCTTGTATAGACCCACAAAAATGCATTTTCCTCAGATAGTTCACCGCATTTCCTTTAGTGTCCAATGTAACGTAGAAAAACGTGATCTCCATTGTGAATATCTTCCTGGTCCAAGCATTGGTGGACGATCTTTTGAACCAGCTACCATGATATTATTATGCATTTGACTATCTGTTAAGGATGTGTTGACTGAAGTAGACATGATAAATGAATGAATATGTATTATGAAGTGTGAAAGTTGTTGGATCTTAAGTGGATATGATGTGATTGAAGTTGTGGCCTTGTATGCAATTCACGTTCACAGGATTTTACACGTCTATGATTAAAACCGATAAAAAATTAACGGGATTTTACAAAATCAATAGAAGAATAATCGATTGATGTTAATGTGTGTTTATTGAATGATTAGTCCTTTTAAGTCCTTTGTTTGTTGTTTGATTTGATGTTTTTTTATGTTTAGACAATGATTAATAGATTCCCAAATTCGGTCAAATACCACATGATGCGCGGATTCCCAATACAAGGGTTTTCAAATTAGGTTTTCAAAACAAGGGTTTTCAATGGACAAAACACAGTGTCTTTAGTCAAAACGCAGTGAAGAGCCTTAGGCAAAACGCAGTCAAATCTTAAGGCAAAACGTAATGAGACAAAATGCAACCTTCTAGGCAAAATGTAATGAGCAAAACGCAACCTTCTAGGCAAAACGCAATGAGCAAAACGTAACCTTCTAGGCAAAACGCAATGAGCAAAACGCAACCTTGAGACAAAACGCAATGAGCAAAACGCAACCTTCTAGGCAAAACGCAATGAGCAAAACACAACCTTCAGATAAAACGCAATGAGCAAAACGCAACCTTCTAGGTAAAACGCAATGAACAAAACGCAACCTTCTAGGCAAAACACAAGATTTGTTGCGATTTGAGTAGCATAACGTTGAGATTTACTTTGATAAAGGGTCTTCAGTAGGCAAAACGCAATGACCAAAACGTAATAAGAGTAAAACGCAATGAAGAGCAAAACGCAATGAAGAACACCCTTTCAGTTAGACAAAACGCAGCCAAGAAAAAATCTTCAAACTTTCTTGAAAGCTACGAAATGATGTTAAAACCACCTAGTAATGATGCAAGGGATAGATCTAAGCTCGAAAGTACAAATCTTTAACACTTTTAACCACAAACAAAGATCAAATCTTGATTTTTCTTGCAATATTTTTAAAA
The DNA here is from genome assembly GCA_026074375.1 of Tanacetum coccineum. Taxonomy (NCBI): domain Eukaryota; kingdom Viridiplantae; phylum Streptophyta; class Magnoliopsida; order Asterales; family Asteraceae; genus Tanacetum; species Tanacetum coccineum. The sequence continues at coordinate 19,072 of BQNB010077653.1, read as the reverse complement.
AAAAAACAAGTCACGAATTTGATCTCGTTTTTAACCATAAATGAATCACGAATCCACCCTAAAGCTCTGGTACCAATTGTTGGATCCCGTATAACACTTCACTTCATATAACAAACCACGAATCGATCAAGAAAATAGATAAAGAAAGTGAGTCGATTTAGAGAGAGAAAGAATAGAGAGAGAGAGAGATGAGAGAAAATAGGAAAAGGAATTATTTTAGAATGAACAACTACTAACTTTTCCAAAGAGGAAACGTTACTTATATACCCCGACACATTAAGTGACGTTCGGGATATTTGACTAGGACCCGGGCTCGGGTTTTGCTTGGGATTAAACCCGAAACATATACAAGATTAGATTAACTATCAAGCCCGATTCCTGATACTTTCCTATTACAACGTTAACTAATTGATTGACCGAGACTTAAATACATAATGGACGAACTTCATGTTCGACTCAATATTTTGAGGCTAATAGTTATACATTAACTACTTAACTACGAGCAATAATAAACGGGAAAATACACGAGGTGACCGAGTCTTTTTCTAATATCTAACAATCTCCCCTTAAGGGAGGTCACCCTAGAAAATACTAAATTAAGCTCTGTAATGTTGATCTTGTGTTCAGCTCGTAGTCTTTGATTCTTCATGCATTGATTTCTTTGTACATAATGTAGTGATCTTTGAGCTTAGTTACTTTGACTTGTGTGATCTTTGAGCTTTCATTGAGATCATCAGCCACAATAAATCTCATAATCATCCTTGTTATGGTATTGCCGCCATGTAATGTTGTGACCTTCGGACCAGCATGCTCACACTTTTATGGATCACGATAGAACGCATCAGAGTTGCGAAAGCTATATTGTAGGTCTTTCAGTTATCATGAAGTCTTTGATTAGGAATATTAAGTGTGAGCATGGGGTTATGAATTGGCATGTCTCTTGCCATCAGCTACTACCATCGAGGATTCCTGCAAGTATATATTAGTAATAAACAAACGAAAGTGTCTTTGTTCACTTTCGTTGAATAAGGTTGCAAGAACCACGGTTCCCCGTTATTCAGTATAAATACTACTTGTGATCAGGTAGAATTATAAAGAATCTCCTTGACAGGGTTTCGCAGCTGCGCTAGCCGTTCTCAAACCAGAGCGTGTCAAAGTAGACAAAGTACGGAGTGAGTGAACCAATGAATTAAAAATCCACTAATTAATGAAAAATTGATTTGAAAGTCAATCGTGTGTCACTCAGAAAAGAGTTTTTATGACACATTGACGGTTTTATATCATAAAATTAAATTTTATCAAAAACACATTTGTTTTGAAAGATATACACAGTCAATGTGCTCGAAAATCAGTTGTTGAGCACATCGAAAGGTTTTTCAAAAACTATTCGTCAATTTACTTCCTAGAACAAGTTTGATTCATAAAGAATCACACCATCGTTGCTTTCCATTTGTCACAAGTTTGATCTCACATGTCACCTGCCAAGAGCTTGTTTGATGTTGGCTCTAGAAGGATTTTCATCTTCATTGTGAGTACTTTCATGTCACTCGGATGTTCTGGAAATACCTTGAGGATAATGCGTAGGACTCTTAGAATCCTTACTTGTTGTCACAGTGTGTGATGACCAAGCATAGTTTGTATTAGTGTCCTAACGAGATTTATGGATGATCTCATGGCTCTAGACTCAATCATGCACATTTGGTTTTTAGTAGTCGGAGGCTGGAGCAGAGTGCCACCTTTTCAATATCGTCTAACTCGGAGTGAGATAGACGATAGAAATGCGTTGATCTTCGTGAGAAATGAAACAAGAATCCTTTGAGGGATCTTGAGTGGCTAGGAAGGGTTGTGCAGCGTATCACTGGGTCCATGATACTTGTCTTCAATGTTAGCAATCAACCATGTGATTCTGACAGCATATGTAGTGACCCGGTTTCTGCCTAATGTCAAAGGAGGGTTGCTTTCTTTTCACCCTTTATCTTAACATTTCTTTTTAATTCTTCAACCCCTTCAGTGCTTACCAAGACTTCATTACTAGTACCTTGTTGGGTGTGTTCCAGTACTAGCTCCATATTAGTCCGTACTATTCCCTTATTCTCGCATTACTCCTTTTGAAATCATACCTAAGGACTTCTACACTAACTAGTGGATTGTCCCTGGGTAGATCCCTCTGACTCTGGCAGGATCATGGGAACATGTACCTAACCTTACCATCCTTATAACTCCGATAAAGTAAGTACATGGTTGGTCTTTTGGTACAGTTCACTTCACCATAAAACTAATTGAAAAAATCAATCAAGGTACTTGTGATATAGATATCAAAGCCATTGTACCTTGATTGTTTTGATTATTTTAGAAACGCTCCCCCTCAACAAGTGCATTGGTAATCGAAATTGTTTGGCACAAGGAGGGAGGAGTACCTGCTTGAGTCTTAGTAGATCACATTTTTATCAGATTTAATATTTAAATCACATTCTCTCCCCTGATCAAAAATTTCAAACCCTTTGAGATTTAGGATCTCAATTAATTTAAATATGTTAGAAAAATTTAGGAGTAAATGTGGTCTAATTAAATACAAGCCGATATTGGAACCTATATATGCTCCCCTTTAATTGATAAGGGATTCTGTTAGTGTCAGTTATGATGATTTTATAAATGATTTAGAGTTTAACGAGAAACTCATGAAAAATTCATAAACTGACACATAACACTGGTAACTTCACAACTAAATAATATACAAAGTCTACAATATAAAACACATGATATTGACCTTTTAATTGGAATGACGATATCATTTCGTTCTCTGAAGAAGTCTGTAGTAAATATCACGAACACGTCCACCAACAAAGCATTCCAGATTCTGGTAAATCCTTCTCGTCTTCAGTCGCCTTTTAATTGTCGCTATGAACTCTTTGCTCCTTGTCACATCCTTTTCAGTCTAGAATCGCGTATTCATACCCGGATTGAGCCGCTTGACCTTGAATTCCTTGACTCTGTAATCTAGTACTTCTAGAATACGTGTCAACGTCCCATCACTGAACTTGTATATTTCGTTAGACCGCATGATCTTTCATTCATTGTTGTTGATTGGGAACTGATGTGGTTCGTGACTGAAACAGATAGAAAAGGATCTCGGCCAACCGAGATTTGTGACACGTTTTGTATCCCTATAAAACTTTTATAAAATTCAATATCCAACCAAAAGAGTTTTACAATGCTTAAATAGAAAATCCTACGAAAAGATAAATCCTAAGAAAGATAAACATGCAGAATAAAAAGGGATAACCACAAATTCCACAGAAACAAAAATAAACTAAAACTCTGCACATTGGTTGGACTGGGCTTGGCTGAATGGGTCGGTTCTAGCCACTTTGACTCTCGAACTCATCTCGTCTTCTAGCCGGATCCGTATCATCCTCCCCCTCTAAAAAACGACTCGTCCCCGAGTCAACATCAAGCTCGTCGCCGTCGGTATAAGGGGACAAATCTGCCACGTTAAAGGTAGCCGAGACACCATAATGACCTGGTAAGTCAATTTTGTAAGCATTGTCATTAATTCTTTGTAAAACACGAAACGGTCCATCTGCGCGAGGTTGTAATTTCCCAAAACGCCGTTGTGGAAAACGCTCACGCCGTAGGAAAATCCACACTAGATCCCCTTCCTGAAAAACCACCTTCCGCCTATTCTTGTTTGCACGAGCTTGATACTGTAAGTTGTGTTTTGTAATCTGTTCTCGGACCTGCTCGTGAAGTGACTTGATTTGTTCTGCCCGTGCATTTCCGTCCGCACTAAATGTCTCAACCTCAGGTAACGGTGCTAAATCAAGTGGAGTAAACGGGTTGCGACCATACACAATGAGAAAAGGGCTTCGTCCCGTTGAACTATGAGTGGACCTGTTATAAGCAAACTCGGCTTGTGGAAGTGCAAGATCCCACTGCTTTTTATTATCACCTACAAGACAACGAAGAAGATTACCCAAACTGCGGTTAGTAACTTCCGTCTGTCCATCGGTTTGTGGGTGATGTGAAGAGCTAAATTGCAGCTTGGCTCCCAAACGTTTCCAAAGAGTACGCCAAAAATGGCTAACAAACTTTACGTCCCTATCCGAAGTGATTGTTTTTGGAATTCCATGCAGTTTAACTATCTCAGAAAAATACAAGCGAGCCACCTCGGATGCGTCATACGTTTTCGAACACGGAACAAAATGAGCCATTTTAGAAAATCGGTCCACAACAACCATAATGGAGTCTTTTTTTCGTTGTGTAAGCGGCAATCCTAGGACAAAATCAATGCTTACATCCTCCCACGGACCACTCGGTGTGGGTAGCGGCGTGTACAATCCCTGGTTGGAGTGATGAGTCTTGGCAATATGGCAGACACGACACCGGTTCAAAACTTTCATCACATCACGCACGAGTTTTGGCCAAAAAAAACGTTCACTAACTAAAGAGACGGTTTTGGCACGACCAAAATGTCCCGCCAAAGCACCTTGATGACACTCAGTAATAATAGCTTCTCGAAAGGAGGACAACGGAACACACAATCGATGTCCCTTGAAAAGCAATCCATCACGTCGAACATAGTCTCGAAATGGAACGACACGACATCTTTCCCAGATGTCCTTGAACTCCGGGTCATCAACATATAATTGTTTGAGTGGATCAAATCCGGCCACATGAACGGTGGTCGATGTCATGAGTGCTGGTCGTCGACTAAGCGCGTCGGCTACTGTGTTTGCGTGTCCTGCTTTGTGGCGGATGACAAAATTGAATGCTTGTAACGCTTCAACCCATTTTGCATGTCTTGGACTGAGCTTAGCTTGTCCTTGAATAAATCGTAAAGCTTGATGATCTGAATATAGAACGAACTCGTTTGGCAATAAGTAATGTCTCCAGTACTCCAGACTGCGAACAATAGCATAAAATTCTTTATCGTAGGTGGTATAGCGTCGTCGTGTGTCATTAAACTTCTCACTAAAGAAGGCGATTGGCCGGTTCAGTTGACTTAAAACACCACCAATCCCCAGCCCTGAAGCGTCACATTCCACCTGAAACACGTGGTCAAAGTTTGGCAAAGCGAGTACGGGAGCTTGGGTGACCATTTGTTTTAGCCTTTCGAAGGCAGTCTGAGATGCGGTGGACCACACAAACTTACTACTTTTAAGACAATCTGTAATAGGAGCCACCAACGTACTAAAATTCCGAATAAAACGCCGATAAAAAGATGCAAGGCCATGAAAACTTCGGACGTCGTGTAAAGATGTAGGGGTCGGCCACCTTGTGATAGCGTCAACTTTCGAGTGATCCATGCGAATCCCATTTTCAGACACCAAGTACCCCAAAAAAAGTACTTCCTGTGACAAAAAGTGACATTTTGTTTTGTTGGCATATAACTTTTGATCTCGTAGAACTGTAAAAATTTGGCGAAGATGATGTAAATGTAATTCCAAGTTTTGGCTAAAAACCAAGATATCGTCAAAGTAAACGACCACACACCGTCCAATAAATGGTTTGAAAATATGGTTCATTAGACGCATGAAAGTACTTGGAGCGTTCGATAAGCCGAAAGGCATCACCATCCATTCGTAAAGTCCGTCGCGCGTCTTGAAGGCTGTTTTCCACTCGTCCCCTGTTCTCATACGGATTTGGTGATATCCACTCCGCAAATCTATTTTGGAAAAAATGTGAGCACCATGTAGGCAGTCGAGGAGATCGTCGAAACGTGGTATGGGAAAACGATATTTGATGGTAATTTTGTTCACCGCCCGACTATCAATACACATTCGGAAAGTACCATTAGGTTTAGGGACGAGCAAGGCGGGTACCGCACAAGGGCTCATACTCTCCCGAATAAGGCCTTTCTCGAGTAACTCAGTAACTTGACGTTGTAGCTCTGTGAACTCTTTTGGGTTCATTCTGTACGCCGGTTTATTCGGAATACTAGCACCGGGGACAAAATCAATGCAGTGTTGGATTTCGCGCATTAACGGTAACCCTGCTGGAATGTCATCGGGAAAAACATCAGCAAATTCAGTAACAAGTGGAAGCACTTCTGCTGGCAGTGCCTCGGTTGTTGGGTTTTCTTCAACGACAACCAAACCAAAAATAGGTGTAGAGGAATGGTGCTTTGCAAGTCCCACAAATTCACCCTTGGTTAATGGGGCTGTGTGTTGTGGTTCATCACGAGGATTAAGAGGAGCTAACGTGATATGGAGGCCGTCTTTTTTGAAAGAATATGTGTTTCGAAAACCATCATGTTTCGCACGTCTATCATAAAGCCAAGGACGCCCCAAAAGAATGTGGCATGCATCCATGGGAATGACCTCACACCAAATTTCATCTGTATACCGATTGCCGATTGAAAATTGCACCAAACATTTATGCGTAACTTTAACAAGGTTACCTTTCTTTAACCATGTAAGCTGGTACGGGTCGGGGTGGTCTTGGGTGGGTAAATTGAGTTTTTCAACCATGGTATTGGAGACCATATTTTCACAACTCCCACCATCAATAATAACCATACACACTTTCCCTTTGGCTGTACACTTGGTACGAAAAATGTTGTTGCGCAACCATTTAGTATCATCTTCGGTGTCTACTGGAACGGTGCTAAGCAATCTGCGAGAAATAAGGAGCTCACCTCGATCGGGGTAAAGGACTTCCGGAACCTCCTCATCTTCCTCCGTGTCATACTTTGGTTGTGTGTCGTCCACCAAGGCGATGATTTGTTTGTTTGGGCAATCCCGTTTAAGGTGACCCAACCCTTGACACTTGAAACAACGGAGAGTAGTTGACGTACCTGTTTGAGTAGTGGGGATAACGGGCTGTTCGGTTTTGACTGGGCCGAACCGGGCGTTGGCAGGAGCCGTGGCTGGTGTGCGGGGGTACACTGGGAACTTGGAAAGCGTCCGACTTTTCTGAGCTAGTTGGCGTTCCACCCGTAACGCAAGTTGGCACACGTCGGAAAAGGAATAGTACTGCTGCAAGGAAACGATGTCCGCAATTTCCGGTCGGAGAATACCCAAAAAACGTGCAATAATTTGTTCGTCGTCTTCTTCTGCACCACAACGCATCCGCCTTCGTTCAAATTCGTTAATGAGTTCGTCAACTGACAAAGAGGCATGTTTTAGATTCTGATAGTCTAAGTATGCATCTTGTTTGTATGTAACCGGAAGGAATTTTTCCCGCAACAAGCGTTTCATCTTATCCCACGTTTCCACTTTGTGTTTACCCTTCCGCGCACGCTGAGTTTGCACCTGTTCCCACCATAAGGATGCATGTTTTTTTAATTTAATAGCAACAAGTTTTACCTTTAGGCGATCGGGAATATCACGAAGATCGAATATGCGTTCCACCGTTTGTATCCAATCGAGGAAGTCGTCTGGTTGCAACCTGCCTTCAAATTCTGGGATCTCCGTGCGTAGCCCTAAGGAACGAAGTGGGTCTACAGGTTGTTGTGGCTGTCGCGGATGTTGTCCGTGTTGTCTGTGGTGTTGGCGAGGGTGGGGGCGGGCGAACAGGTTGTCATACCCGTCGTCTGTGTCGTCGTGTTCATTCACAACTGATGGTGTAGCTATGCTGTACCGGTCGTCAGGGTTGGTTTCCAATTCACGAACCCGTTGACGGAGGCGTTCAATCTCAGCATCACGAGGATCCCGTGCCTCATAACCGTTGCCTCCGGCGGCGAATCGACGGTGTGTTTGGTGGGGATCGACACCTGACATCCTGAGATTCCTGGTCTCTGAATACCACTTGATGTGGTTCGTGACTGAAACAGATAGAAAAGGATCTCGGCCAACCGAGATTTGTGACACGTTTTGTATCCCTATAAAACTTTTATAAAATTCAATATCCAACCAAAAGAGTTTTACAATGCTTAAATAGAAAATCCTACGAAAAGATAAATCCTAAGAAAGATAAACATGCAGAATAAAAAGGGATAACCACAAATTCCACAGAAACAAAAATAAACTAAAACTCTGCACATTGGTTGGACTGGGCTTGGCTGAATGGGTCGGTTCTAGCCACTTTGACTCTCGAACTCATCTCGTCTTCTAGCCGGATCCGTATCAGTTTATCTATGTAAGACTATATCTTACGTCATTACCACACACTTAATAAGCAAAGAAATAAGATGAGGAAGGGGAGGTTACTAGAATAAGCTAAAAATGAAAAAGGTGTTTTTTGATAAGCTTGGAAGATAAGACAAGCACACTCTTGCTCTTTTAACTTACAAAAATAACACTAGCCCAACCTCTTAACAATGGGGGGTCTTTTTATAGCCAATGACTCTTCCTACACTTCCCCTCTTGGAACGATATGGGATAAATCCCAAAACTAGCATAATGTTAACTTCGGAATCCCGTAACGAGGATTCTGGACCATTACAAGGTTCGATAATATATAATGACCATCATTTCATAAAAACGCAAGGCTAGCAATCTCCCCCTAAGGGGTGGTCATTGCACAAAAGACTCTTCTTCGTTGATGTCGTAATCTTGGAACCTTGTAGTAGTGGGCATTCCTTCATAGTTCTTTTGCGTGTCTTGTGATCTTGGATCTTTGATCTTTAACTTACTTTTCTTTGTCTTTAGCCTTGAGACAATCATTGTTACTTGACGAGATTGTCTTCTTAACCAACATAATCATACTCTGACATCACCTGAAAGCTAACAATCTCCCTCAAAATAACCCTTTGACTTGATCATAATCTTGATGACTTTGATAGAGTTCTTGATTATCAGAGCTGCAAAAGTGTATCTTTTGATGTTTAGAGCTTTCTTTAATTCTTGATTGATGCCTAGAATATATCTTTGAGCTTTGACTATGAGTATGTGGCCTTAATGGATATGGAACGGAGGTGGACATCATCATTTGTTCCTGCATATGAATGGTTAGCAATAAATGCATATGGATGAATATCTGGGCATTCATCGAATGGTTCGGTAGCAATAACCTTCGGTTCCATAAGGACCGTTAGTTGAAAAATACTGTCCCATCTCCTCATTGCCATTAATGACAACTCAATAGGGAATTTTATTACCATTTTTAAGCTACTCACTTACATAAATCTCAACATTAGTCTCATGGGGATCTCAATCCATTAATTATTAGTTACAGGTTTTAAGAAAAAAAACTTTCTCCACCCCACTTATTCCACAAATAAATACGCACATATAAATCACCGATAATATACACTTGTCGTTGTTATGCGCAAGTATTGTATATCTTTTGAAAATAGAATGGGTATTTAAAAACCAACATTTTTATTGTTATTCAATTGTTTGACCAATCTGCCTTTTTAGGGGATATAATGCGTTAAATGTTTGACATCGTAAGAGTATCCACTATGATGGTTTATGAATAGGTCTAAAACATCTTGAAGAAGTTTATGAATTTGTAAATCATAATGAGAAAGCATTTCAATCCTACGTGGAATGAAAAGGTTTAAGATTTTGAAGAGATCTAAACTATATTTTATTTCTTTTTATAAATGTTACTTCTTTCGTTTCACATTAAGTATCCATAACATAAAAGCACAAAGTTTTAGGTGCAATAAATTGTTACAACTATTAGTTAATCAAATGACAATTATACCCTTAATAAATATACTTTAAAAACTCAAAAAGTAGAAAAAAACTTAATGGGTCAAATATTCAAAAGGCAAAACTGGAAATTTAGTTATCAAAATTCCTTCATTTATTGTTTTGGATACTTAATATGGGACGATCAAAGATACCATCCTAACACTTTGAGTAGTTGTGTTTTATGATATGAAATAGGTTTATCATACTAGAAATAGGTCCATGACATACAAGGAAAATGCTAGAACCACAAAGAAACTCCCACAAAAACTTTTACAAAATGATGTGTCTTATGTTGAGTGGCATGTTCAAATTCACTTTTTAATTCTCTCTTATATGCATCCATTAGTTAAATGACACATCATTTTGTGAATATATTTTTGTAAATCTTTTGTGGTTCTAGCATTCCTCGACGTACAAAGTGGGTTCATCGCTGCGCAGTTTACTATAATAAGTGGTATATAAACTCATCTTTTATCTTGTTTTACGTTTTACTCGTATAAATCAACCGCTCAAGCCGCCAATCGATCACTGAATTGGCATTGAAATCTGTGATTAGTTGTTGCTAGACAGATAGCGTGCACATTCTACATCAGCTATGGCAGCTTCGAGTGGTTTGTGTAAAGGATGTGTGCTAAATATAGGGTATGATATCGATCATAACGTAATACCTGACGATAAGAGATTGAGTGCTGATATTGGTAACCTAATACAAGAAGATGAGAGCTTTTCCAAACAGAAGATATGGAGTGCTGATGATAACGTAATACCGGAAGATAAGAGATGGAGTGCTGATATTAACGAAATACTGGAAGATAAGAGATGGAGCTTTCGTGAAGAAATCTCAAAGCTATTTGACCACTCACTCAAAGCTAGTTTCCCGGATTTAACAGAACAAGTGCCTTTGATTCTTGCCAGCCAGGAAGGGGAGCCTGGTGATTACAATTGGTATATCTTGTTTCTGCGTTTTTACTTTCTTTGCTATGTAGTAGTAACATATTGCATTTATTAGTTTAATTTTCTTCTACAGCCAAAATGTCTTGACGATATGGCCTAAATTAAGAAAAATCCCTGAATTAAGAGAAACGTATCCACATATTCAGAAACCAAGAGATATTGGAGAGGTATTATCATTATTTTTGTCGATCATGGTTTCTGAAAGATCTTTTTACATTATTTTTTAACTGTAATTATATGTTTCTCTGTGGTATTCTATTATTATAGGCCATCAAGAAAAATCTTCCCCCATATGCCAGTCACATGTTAGACGAAGATACCTCTATAGAAGATGTTGGTTTTGTAGCTTTTGCGTTATCACGGAAGTGGATGGCTGAGGTATTTATTTTCTTCTTTTCTTTTCCATCTCTTTTAAAACATCCCGTTACAATTCTAACTTATAATGTTCTGGTTTCCTTGCAGAGCATTCATAAGATGCTAAACGATGGTATAGAAACATGGGCACCAAAACTTCCTGTGGAAAGGGTATTAATAGCCTTTCCCTCATTGGACGAGGAAATACATGTGGGTCTCAGTCGACGTCTTGCTATCGCACTCACACATTTTCGTATGCTCAAGTTTTCTAAAGTTGCTGCAGCTTTTAGCCTAGCTCGTGATTCGGCTCAGGTATATATGCAGTTGATTTAGTTGTTGGAATGTTTGTAATATTGAATCATATTATATTTACATCTATATATAGTATATAAAATTCATTTTCTGCCTGTTTAATAGTATAAAATAGGCATATTTTGCAGTATATGAGTTTAACAGTTCCATTTATTTCAGGCGCGTTACTTTCAAAACCTGCCTAATTGGGGTGAAGGCATATTAAGGAGGTTGTTTTCAATTAAAAATAGAGAAGGAGATGTGGTGATAGATGGTGAAGGAATATTAGCTTTTATTCTTGCGGCGAGAGATTTCCACAATTCTTCTAAAGATCTCGCAGCTTTGAGGTTCTTTATCAATTGGCTAGTAATAGAATTGTTTTTTCAGTAGCTTTAGCATTAAACAGTGTTACATTTCACCGATGATATATGAACAGTGTATTTAAATCTTCTGTCTGCATATGTAGGGTGGAAATTGAAGTATTGAAAGCAGACTGGATAGTATATGTGACTCCTGTACGGCAACAAGAGTATATTGAGATGTGCTTCACTGTAAGTAACTTCTACACAGCATCTCTTAAGAACGAATACCCTGTAGCAAGCTATGTAGAGTATCCTGATAGGAATGCAACTAGGCATAAATTGATTTCAAGTGATGCTCTTTTTTTCTTTCAAAAAACGAATACCTTGATAGGAAGGTGACTAGGCATAACTTGATAGAAATTGGACACTCTCCTCTTTTCAGGCTGCCAAACTTGAAAAGTGGATCACAACTGATAGGAAGGGGAAGTGGAGCCCATCTCTTAAGAAAGAATACCCTGTAGCAAGTTACTTAGGATATCGAACCTGTAGTACTGAGCAAGAAGAGCTGGCTAATTTGTTAGGCCAAGTCAGAGATCGTTGTCATTTGGTGGCACAAGGTACACAAGATATTTGTTCATTTATTCTTTATTTGTTTTCATGAACAAATACTATGATAACCAAAATTATTTTATTACAAAAATCACTTTCATTGATAAAAAGCAGTCTAGCTTTAAACCCGTTTGACCTGTTTCGTTTTAGTTGAACGGATATCTTTTCTTAACCCATTAGAGAGAAATATGTCCGAAATCATCAATCCATCGATATTATAAAGGGATCGATTTTGCAATGTATCACTTTTTTTCTTTTTATCAGGCAAGGATGCTCGGTTGCTTGGGTATACTGCTGATGCAGTTTTTGCTTGTGTTCTTATGTAAGATGCTCATGCTTTTAACATAATTTGTGACCTTATTGTACTTATGCTATCGGTAACAGTAATAGAGTAGAGTGGTAAATGTCAATTTCGTATGAACTTGCTGCATAATCAACTGTTTATTTCCAAAGTTTTTTATATTGAATTTAACAATGTCTACAGCGAGATATCCTACTTTGAGGTCAAATTTCGTACTAAATGATATTCGCTTTGTGTTCTTAACAGGTATACATTATTGAAAAACGATAGATTGGCTGATTGTACATTCACCTTTGATGAGATGGTTAACGAGGAGGTATTCTTATGACGTTCTTTAATTGCTAGGGATGTTGTTCCCTCGTATATTGCATCTCTCATCATATTGAAATCTTTGCACATATTGTTTTTTATCTGCTCAAACTTATTCATATGTAGGGAAATACTTTTGTATATCTACTTCATCGACGAGCTGAGATTCATAGAATAACGAGTGATTCACGTAAAGACATCGATGAGTTAAAGAAGGTATGAATCTCTTTTCGGTTCAATGTTGTTACAACTTTCTCATCTTGGACTCAAATGTTTTTTGCTTTTTTGTTCTTGAATATTAAGTTAACAGATATATATGTTTGCAACAGGCTTCAGATTTAACTTTGGAGAAATATGAAGATTGGGAGGAAGGTGAAGAGCGTATGTTGGATTTCCATTTACTCGAGTTTACAGAGGTAAGACGAATATTTTAATGGACTTCTACTTCTTTGAACATACAAAACCCTAGTTGAAGATGTAAAGCATAATTTTTGGAATTGAATACTTGGTCACTCTAAAACATTATAGTTTCTTCTAATATGCTCTTAAGCTGTGGTTGATTCAAGTTATGTAATCCCATGCTTAAGGGTAAGCAATAATGCAAAACGGTACGTAGCCAAACATTGGGGTGAGTATTCAATTCTAATCTACTTGCCTAAATGAAGACATTTTACAAATTTAGAAGAAAAAAATGAAGTTGAATTTGATTTTTATAGATTTTCCTTATAATATTAATATAATAATGTAAATTATACGGAGTATTATTGTATTAATAATCTAACTTTCTTTTTCAGGTTCTCGAAGAATCATGTGTCTCTGTCTTGCCACATAGGATGTGTAAATACCTTTACGATTTAACGAAGAAGTTTAACCGTTACAACGATGTCGTGCGCGGGGTATATTTACGTACATATGCTTTTTCTCGTACAGTATTGAATTTTAATCTCTGCTTCTCTTAAACCAAAGTTAATTTCTAGAAAAGCAAAATGTGACAATGTCTGTTCTGGTTTCGTTTAAGTTTGAAAGTTTTGCTAGGTTAGAAAGCCAATCATTCCTATATATACTTAGAATTGCTTTTTCTCATATAATACTGAATTTAGTTTTCAGTTCTCAAAGACATGCCATTAATTATGTCAGGATTTAGCATAACATTGAAAGTTTTGGCAGTGTGGATCTGTTGCGGAGACCAGTAGATTATTGCTTTCTGAGGCAACTGCAGTGGTAATGGAAAAATGCTTTCATCTTTTGGGGATCACTCCGGTATGTATTATCAGTTTTTTTCAATTCGGTTTCTTGGGGTCCGTTTTTTTTATCCATGAATTCTGTTATGCTGGGCTATATTTTGCTTATAAACCATGATTATTTTTCTCTAGTATTTAAGTTTTTTGGTTTATTAAGTTCTTCAAATTAGTTTGGTTTGGGTGTATTAAGATAACATTAAAGTTCATTACCATGCTATTAATTCAGTCCATGTTTAAATAGTTCACTATGAAGAAGTAAAGTATAAAGGATTTTTTCGAAGTTTAAATAACTCAAGTAAAAGTATTACAGAAATATATAAAAACGAAGTTAGTCACAATTTCACATGTAATTACCAGTTTAAAATTTTCCTTTGCGCAGGAAGTCCCAATCGCTTTCAAGGCCCAACCATTGTTATATTTAGGACCATCAGAGGCAAGACGGATAGAAAAACAAAAGATGACTGAAATAGAACAAAAGGATAAAACACCAATAATAGAGCTGAAGTTTGTGGATCGTTTCATTACTCCATCTTTTGTTTCTGGTGCTAGGTAAGTACTCCTTTCGATATTGAAAATAATCAATATTTTTATGCTAAGTTTATTATATTTCATGCAATTTAAGTAAAATATAGGGTTGTTTGCATAAAGTATTGTACCTTTTATTATGCTTTGAAAAATGATTGTGTAAAGGTTGGTCATTTTGTAGACAAGTATAACAATTTTATTTTTTTTGGCTACACAACCATCTTTTTTTTGTAAATTTGAGCTATTAAAACGTTGTTTTGCTTTCGGTCACCGGCATTGAGAATTGAAATTTTGATATATAAATGTGGATTTTTAAAATGTTAGATTTTATAAAGAAATGCTAAGATCACTGTTTACAAGATGACCCAAACCTGACACAAAATCATCTTTTAATGACTTGTATGCAAAATAAAATTTTCAATGAAAGGAATTTTGTATATTATGTGTCTTTTAAAATAAAATAAAAATTCCTTTATTTTTGAATAAAAAATGTAAGGTATGGTTTGGCATCAAATTGTTGCCCATCAGGGACTTCAATAAAATAGTTAAATATACCTTCTGAATAAGAATAGGAAATTGTGTCTTCGCTTTGGAGTTTGATCTCGATGTATCGAGTTAGAACTATATGAACATAAGCTGTTTGCTAAAGGTGAGGTTTATGTAGGATGATTAGGTGATGAGCAAAGCTACTCATTCCTAACTTTTCTTCCTAAATCATATATCATCCTAACCACTAAAAGATGACAAGTGTAATCGACTATCTAGCTCTCTTCATTTTGGTCATTCTTTATTCCACTTGGCATCATCATATTGTTAGGAAGAAATTTTAGGAAGGAATATCATTTTCCTTGGTTAATTGTTGCATTTTTCATAAGACAGATGATGGGGAAGATTTATTATTGACACGTAATATGACCGTCACTATATGCTCTTAGTTACATAATAATGTCCAGTAGAATGATGATGTGAGGAAAATAGAGATTATAATCTGAAATGGCACTCCTTTGAGATTCAAGATGTTTCCCTTAATCAGCATTTATAAACTCTGTTTTGCACAAGTGTTTTTTGCCTATTGTATACTCTACATGACAAGGATTTTGCATAAAGTGCTATACAACTCTTAAAAACCGATATCTCGGTCCCCTCTCCATCTCTATTGCAGAATTTTTGTTTATTGCTTAACAAAATTTAGTTATCTATAGTTGAAACTTTTTTGTTTTTAATTGTGGTTGTTTTGTGTTCATCAGGGATCCACCTAGAAAATCCCGGTTTGAGCTGCTTTCGATTCGTCCCTTAGTTACATCAGACCCCAAGTTTGGGAAGGGTAACATGTTTGGGCTCATTTCAGTATCAGATAAGTATGGGTCACGATCAGATGGGGGGTCTCACTTATTTGAGCCTGATTTTCCTTATGTTCATTTATTCAACTTTGAATGGTGTGATCCGATAAAGATGCGCAACGGGGGGACTGTACACCTTGGCAATCCGAGTTCTCATCATTCAGTTCCATTCTCTACCTCGATTGAGATTCGTTTTGAACTCTATGTTACTAGTGAGAAAAAAGATGCATGTTTTCAACTTTCCAATCGCAAGTTTAAGAAGAAGTTATCAGATATTTGGGATGATAAATCAAAAAATAGCAAGTGCGGTAGTTATAATGTTAAAGGAGAGGATGGAAGAACACGGATGCATTACATTCTAATAAAGGATGCAATAGATACTTCCATGGAGGTAAGGTTTAAAGCGGGAACTCATCATAGAGTTCATGGACATATATTTGCCTATTATGGAGGAGATAGTTTTTCTTATGATTGTCCTTATGGTATAATAACCGACTACAAGGGAAAACTCTTTAGCTCTTATTTAAAGGATGGCCCAATCTCGCTGGAGAGATCTTTCCTGGCTGTACCCAGTGATGCCTCCCTCATAATTGAAGGATACTTGGTGGATCATGATACAAATGAAGTGATTTTGCACGACTGTCGCGAATTTATCCCGCCAACCAAAGGTTGCAGCACTGTTGGTACTCTTTATGGGCTTGATGGGACAGCTTGCTCTTTGGAACTGAAAGTAAATTGGAAATACTAAGCTCAATGTCTTGGATATCGTATGCAGTCACAGCGAGTACTTAGTATCATCATAATAATAAGCTTGAACCAGATGGGGAGACATCATTCCAGAATTCATTACATATGGTATTAGTTTACAAAATTAGGAGACATCCATCATTCCAGAATTTTGGTATTTCAAGTAATCCATGTTTCTGTTTGGTTTTCTTAATCACGATTGCAATTCATCACTTGTTATTTTGTTATCTAAACTTAGTTTTTATAAGCCTCATTGGTGCTGCAAAGCTTTCAAGTATGACAGCCTAGACCAGCTTTTAATTAACCCAACTTCTGTAAGCCCAAATTACTTCTTTACTCTGCATGCCCATTGCTCAATTCCAGAATGCCCATTGAAAGCCCAACGTGTTTAATAAAGAAAATTACGACATAATAAGACGATTCGCTATTACATTCGATTATGAATCTCTGCTGTCAAGGAACGGCGATAAAATTCTGTTTAGTAATATTAATTATAGTCACTTCTTAAAGGGTTAATGGCATCTAATAGCAACGAACTTTCTTAAATGTTCCATTATCGGATATAAACTTTATAAAATACCACAATACCCATCATACTTTGTTTCTTTTGGGTTGATATCAACAAAACTCGTTTTTTACCTCCAAAATCCACGTCAGCTACACATGTACATGTCACGTCATAAATTTATACCCTTATGATCCACGTCAGATTCAGTTCATGTCTGATAAGTGAACATCTGAGAAAGTTCGATGAGTATTTTGAAACATTTGACAAAGTTTGATGGGTATTGTAGTATTTTATAGCGTTCATATCTGATAATAAAACATTTAAGAAAGTTCGTTGCTATTAGATGCCATTAACCCCTTCTTAAACTAAAACTTTAACGAAATCCCTTATTTACATTTTGAAATATGCACACAACCCCTTAAAGTCCTCGTTCCGCCACTAGATCTATGCACAAGCATAATTGGATATACAAATCTTCTATGGCATGTAATCTTATTTGTGGATCTCACTTTTGCTTTGTTGATTTTTGGTACATTTTTGGATCATAGAGTTTGTAAAGTTCGATCATTTGAAAGGCTATTGGCTATTGGTGACCAACAAAGCTGGAACTCGGTGCTAGTGATTTTTAGAATTTATAACTTTTGACGCATATAATAATAAGTTTGCGTTTCTGAGTCATTTGAGTCACGTACGTACAAGTTTATAAATAGCGTGAGGCGTGGCGTGACGACATGATCAAGCATCACGCCTTAGGAGCCATGACGAGTCATGACATTTTTTAAAGCGTGACTTA
Organism: Tanacetum coccineum; assembly: GCA_026074375.1. Lineage (NCBI taxonomy): Eukaryota > Viridiplantae > Streptophyta > Magnoliopsida > Asterales > Asteraceae > Tanacetum > Tanacetum coccineum. The sequence goes on along the minus strand of BQNB010077653.1, from coordinate 1,214 downwards.
AAGCGACACAATATATAAAAATATTTATGAATTTATATATTTATATCATATTTTAAATATAGTAATTGTTTTCTTACAAAAAGTGTGAAAATCTTTGCATGTAATCTTTTTTATTTTTATATAAAAAAAATGATTTTTATCGAAATTGAATTCAAAAAAGCCTCCACGCATCATGGTTTATCGCTTCTTGTCACGTTTTTTAACTTCTCATCTTACGTCACGCTTTAATCCTACGCCTTGATCTATTGCATAGCGTGGAGGTCACGTCTCGCGTATTTGCGTGATTTTAACAGCGCCGAACATTGGTGACATGATGTTGAATATGCTTAAAAAATTACTGAAGTCCAAGCTTCTTAAAAGATTCTTTTTTTATTTCCTACTTATTTTAAGTTTTTCGTTAAATATCAAAACAATTTATATGTTTTAAACGAATTAAATACTTTTCTTAAACTAGTAACATGTGGGCCACTAGGACCGAGTCCTGACTTGCTCATAAAATATGCTCGCTTGCTAATCAACTTGACTTACAGATTAAACTACTTATAAGTGTTAAGCAAATAACATGTGAGCTTATCTTGTAATATGATTAAACCACAGAGATAACTTAGCACATGGAGTGAATCTTAAAGATAAATCATATCACATAATCTTCAGTCAACATTTTGTTTTGGTCCATTTTGACAAGATAAAAGGTAGAAACTTAGATTCATACTTACTTGAATATTCTATAATCTTGTTAGTAAGTCTTTACTTATAAAAGATATTTTAGCTTTAAAGAGAATCACACCCTTTTTCCATCCACTACCGACCATCCTATCTAACCTTGGGGCCAATTCTCCCACATCACATCTTCAAATTTTAAACAACCTTGGTATGGAATTCGTATCATGGGCTCCTTGTGACAATGTTGTGCCAATGTCAATTTACTATGACATTCATGGGATATAAATGACCAAATGGTACCAAACTCCAGCATTTATAGCATTTAGAATATGTCCACGTATAAATTATACGGTATATGTCTGGAAATTTATTCGAGCCTAGGGGGACGCACACGTTAATATGTAGAACAACAATTAAATATATTAATGTAATATATTAGTGTTTAATAAACGATCGTTAAAAGTTTAACAAGAATCATATTAGTCGTTAAAAGTTAAAGGAATAATATGCAAAACCGAGAAAAGAAAAGTTGCGGTTTACCCCTTGTTTCT
>BQNB010077652.1:0-30779 GCA_026074375.1 Tanacetum coccineum | reverse complement strand
GCCTTGTATCTTTACTCCAGGGCTTCAATTCTTCAAAGATTTGCTTCTTGAACTTCTTTAATGATCCTAGGATCATATGGGAGCAATGGATTTCTACCTTATGGGTTTGAGAAAGAAGAGATGTGGTGCGAGTTTGAATGAGCTATCTAAGGTCCTATTTATAGAAGTTTGAAGGTATAAGGAGTAAGCAACACTTAGGATCTGTTGAGAGACATGTGTACAAGCTAGCTACTGATGTTTTGAAGCTATACCATGAGTTGTGGAGGTCTAGAGGCTAAAATGATGGTGTGGATACCCTAGATGGATGCCGCGGCTGTTGTGGTTTAAAAGAGACTCATGTGGCTTGATTTTTGACCAAGAAAAGGTATAAGGAGGTGGGTAAGCTGCTTAAGGGTTTCTAGAAGGAGTTCATGTAAGTATCTTGCACATGGAAGAGTTTTAAATAGGTTAAAATGGGTCATGAATGGGTTCGGGTCTGTTTTGGGTTCGACAAGGGTTTCATGAGTTTTCAAGCTAATATTTCATGAATAAATGATTAAGGATTGTTAATACATTTTCCTAAGGTCTGATATAAGGAGTTTCATTAGGATTTAGCAATTGGTTTGGGTTAAAACGGGTTTAAAATGGTGAAATGAGGTCGCGGGTTCCAAATGGTACGGTTTAGGGTTTTCTTGACTTTCTTTGTTTATAATTCATGTGATTTTGATTGGGAATGATGGAATACTGATCCTAGAACTTATATAAAGGATTATCAATGAGGTTTGATTGTTGGTTTAAGGTAAAATGGGTCGAAATTGAAAGAATAAGCCGTGGATTAGATTAGGGTTCATATAAGGCTTTTAGGGTTTTCTAGCTTTGTAATTCTCATACATTGTTGAAGCAAGGATGGTTAATGATGAATAAAGGTTTGTAAACTCATTTTATGGGTTTACAATGACTCTTGGTTGCTTACTTGAGAATGAGATGGTCTGAAAATGAGTAAACGGGTCAAAATCACAATTAGGGTACAATTAGGGTTTCCTGGATTTATTTCTTGTGTAATTGAAGTAGAATGATGAAATGATGATGGAATGATGTTTGAAAATGATTGATAATGTTATAAATTAAGTTATTAAAACTTATTTGAGAGTTGGTTTAGGTTTACAATGGATAAAAATGAAGAAACGTGTCATGGTTTAGAATCTAGATTGGTTTTAGAGTTTAGGGTTTTGAATTAGGGTTTTGAGTACAAAAAGATGTATGAAAGCTTATGAATAGAATATTTAGGGTTTATACATTGTATATTGAGTGTAGTAGCTTGTACATAAGTGATGGTGAAAAAATTAGAATGAAAACGGAGGTAAAATGGCTATTTTAGAGATCATGCTTAATGACTTGTATATTAAGCTTTTAAGGACTTGTACCTTAGAATGTATATTTATATGAGATGTTATGATACTTGTACATACGCTTTAGTAGCTTGTGCATTCACTTTAGATGTTAATCTTTCATGGAATTAGGGTTTAGAGGTATATGATAACGGTTTAAAGCCCGTTTAGATATAATGTTGTGAATGGTACATTATAGGAATAATGTACTTTGTAATAAGGATATTATGATGTTAACTTGACATGTTATGATGTTTGCTTGACATATATGAGGACAAGATTGTCATAGATAGGTTGCGTGAGGTTGTCTACTTTAGTTATGACATACTGAGATATATAATTAATGTAATAAAGAGAAAAATTTCCCCTTACAATTGTGATAATAGTAAAATAGGTTTTGCAATTGATGAAAATTCTTGGGTTGTTATAGAGTGATATTTGGAAATAGAAGTTCTTAACTTTTAAAGTTTCTGGTCTGATGTCCTACTTTGTTACAATTCTGACACCTGACAGTGCAAGGTCCTGTGTGATGCAGTGTACACTTCCTACACAGGGGATGAGGTCCATTATATCCACAGTTTCCATAAGTCCTGAAGGTTTCTTGCCTTCCATTTTGCTGCTGGTGGTAATCATTGTTATTGTTGTTGTTACAGTTATTTTGGTAGTTGTTGTTGTTGTTGTTCCTTCTATCATCAAACTTTTGTTTTTGATCATTGGTTCCTTGCTCAGCATCATGCTTTGTTATCTGATCCATTAACCTCTGGGTTATGGTAATGGCTTCCTCTAAAGTTTGAGGCTTTAAAGCGGTAACATTTCCTTCAATACTTCTGGGTAATCCCCCGATGAAAGCTTCCATAAGTTTCTCAGTGTTTGGTACCATATTTGGACATAAGAATGCTAATTCCTAGAATCTTTTAGCATAAGTCTTGAGATCATTTCCTTTCACAACCAAGTTGTAAAATTTGTCTTCCATTTTCTTGACTTCAGTTCGAGGGCAATACTTATTGCTCAAGAGCCTTTTCAATTCAGTCTAGGCTATCTTGTCGGCTTGCTCTATTCCAATAGGTTTTGTATAGGAATTAAACCAGGACAAGGCATCCTCGATGAGAGTACTAGTAGCAAATTTCACTTTGCAGTCCTCGGTACAGTTGCTACGAGAAAATACCGATTCAGTTCGTTCAAACCAACGAATGAGACCAACAGCTCCTTCCGTAACATTGAAGTAGAAGGGTTGGCAACTCATAAACTCCTTGTAAGTGCATTTCCTTGCTATAGGAGTTTCTCTTGGTCCAGTATTCCTATTTAGATTGTTAGTACTTACCATGGTTGCAGCTTGTGCTTCCAGAGCAGTAGCAACACTATCAACAACTAGTTGCTGGATGGCAGCCTGAGTCATAGCTGGTGCTGCAGATGTTGATGTTCTCTTGGGAGGTATCTATCAACATGTACAAGACAACACAGAATAAGAATCCATAAAATGATATAGTCATATCACAAGTTAAGGTATGAAAATTATAATACAAGGACTTATGATCATTCTTTGATATTACATTGCAGGATATAATGAAAATTTTTGGAATCTAATACTTCCAGAGATGAACACTCTAATAAGCATTTGACTCATTAGGTTTCCCAGTGGTTGCGGTATCATCCATAATGAGTTATCTAACTCTGCGAAGATAGACTTATCAAAGGGATAGTCTGGTGGTGGTATAGTTGACCTAACCGATGATGAAGATCCTACTGATGAAGATGGAGATATTGGAATGGGTGATTCAACAGATGTCTCGGCATCTTTAGGTGGTGAAATCTTCACGAGGGGAAAGAAATGTCGGGAATCAAACATTAGTGATAGTGATAACACTGGAGATGGAGGCAAAATAGTCGATGGAGCAATATGAGCTTGTGGTGGAATAGGTAAATCATTATCAGTAGCATCATATGCTTGCATGACCTTCATATATGGGTCATCATAAAAAGGTGAGAGGGCTAGTGAGGCTAAAATATCCTTAGTTAAATCATCTGAAAAGTTAGGAGAGGTGTTTCCCGGTGAGGCTGGGAAATAGTCCGGTGAAGCCGAGATATAGTCAGGAGAGTGTGTAGAGGAAAAAGTATCCTCAACATCAGAATCAGATAGGATAATAATAGGATGGGGGGAAAGACATGACTATATAACAACCCAGTGGAAATAACATAAGTTATTTATATATAATATAATAGTAGTGTATTATCTGTCATGAAAATTTCTTACACATACACTATTCTGGAAACTATAGTGGCACAAAGGACTTTCTTGGATGGAAAAAGTAGTTATAGTTTAGGTTTTACCATTGTTCTTTATAACCATGAGCTCTGATACCAATCTGTACCAAAACCTACCAAAAACCGAACATCTCAAACAAAAAACAATTAATCACAAAATAAAAACTAGAAAAAACAGACCCTACCCAAATATTTTGACATATAGCAGCGGAAGCTAATTTGGGGTATTACTTCATGGATCAACAGACATAATAATAGAAAACGACTCATAAAGAGACGTTTTGGAAAATTTAGTTATCATTCAATATCATATCAGAGTTTTACAAAAGGAGGTTCCAAAATCTAGAAGAAAACATAAAGTTTAAATGATAACAAGTTTTGGACTCCTCAGTCCAATGCCACCTCTGTGCCATATGTTGCTCAATTACCTGAGCGAAACATCTAAAAGGGTCAACGACAAAGGGATGAGGTGCATTCATAGGTTTTTCAGTTATAATAGTTTGAGTATAAGATTAATAGTGGGTTACGTGTATTTATACACCCATAGTTATTGGTAATTAATTGATTGCATTTATACAATTTATCATAGGAAAATAATTCGAAATACAAAGTTATCATAAGTTGGTGCTAAATGCGACACATACAATTATCAAAGAAAAACAATTTATTTGCCCTAAGCTCATGACATCAATACGTTAACATGGAAATCACCGTAGTGACATTGGTTGAGGAACAAATATCCTCGTGGAAAGGTAACTTGCCAAAGTTACCCATTAAATCAAATATAGTGCTATTGGTACCTAGAAAGATAAAGGATACACCAAATGGGATTCGTCACAACCCTATAGATCAATCCACAATATTCGCGTTCACGATAAATAATCGCAAGTGACTAAAGGTTCATACGATTAAGAAATATTGGCATTGAAGGTACTTTAGGCAATAAATAATCTGGCATACAGTTGGGAAAAAACACTTGCTATATCATGGGTTTAAAGAAGTATCCCCCTCGGTGGGTTATAAAGTAATTCAAAATATTTAAAATATATGAGCGAGGCTATGAACTCACCTTAACAGGGAAATCTGATTGATGGCAAAAGATATATGAAATGAAAGTAACGGCGTCGTCACGTAACTAAGGGTAATATTCAAGTTCTGTATCGTGAGTGCTTATGTTTTCAAAACTTTATAAAGCTTAACATACATCTTACTTTGATTTATTAATTTATGGAAATATTGTATCACTGTTCGGGCTATCATAATTCAGAGGTCATGTAGTAAACGTTTGAGGATCCAGGACACTTTAAATCGTAAATCCAGCAAACTCGTCAAAACGTATATCCAAATGAAACCCCTCACATGAAATTCCCTAGTAACGTGATACGATAAGATTTTAAGTTTCTTCAAAAGCTAGTCGATGATAAGTTACGTTAAATATATAACGTAATTATTTTATAATGCGTCGAAAGATGATTAATAATGATAAATGTGTCGGGTTTTAATAAAATCAAGTCTTATAATATTAATATATATTTTTATAACTAATATAAAAATATTTCATTTTATACCTGTCACACCCCGCCAAGGCAGAATCGCAAGGCATGATCAATAGGCATCATCACAACACAAGGCGTCAAAATAGAGAAAACTAAAAATGACATTTATTAAACTCCAAAATCAAAGCGTGTTATGACAACGCCCAAAACAAAAATCCAACATATAATGCATGAAGAACAAAACATGACAAGTTCAATTGATAACTAAAGCAGATAAATCATAGACTCCGTATGCAAGCCTATGGTCCAGCTAACTCCTCTTCCTAACTCTTCATACGTTTTGCTCACCAGAAAATGATGCTTAAAACGTCAACATAATTGTTGGTCAGAGTTACAGGTCTAAGACACACTTATGAAACTGCGATCAACAAAAACAATATTTACGAACGTACACAAACCAAAATTCACAATTATATAGGGTGGATCGTACCCCTCCGTCTCACAATTTATCTTTGCGCAAGACTAACCCACTTGACTAGCTAAGTCCGTTCGGGTTACACACTAGGCCATGCCATTCTCACATGCACATGCCTTACCACAATTCATAACACATAGAAATAGCACGTAGCAATCATATAGTTCGACATTTAAAAACACATATCACGGTTCATAATTCAAAATAGTTTTGCATCATTTCCATCCCAAAATATATAAAAAGTGGGACTGTAAAACTTACCTCGATGCAAAGCAAATCCAAACTCTTCAATTAACCTTGCAAAGAATCTAAACAAAATAACACACATATGTTACCATCGATTAGGTCACACACCCAAGTCTACGTAACAATCACATCGATGCATAATCTATATCCTATCTTAATTCAACTCTCTATATACTCCTCCTACTTGCTAACCTCAAATTACCTCATAAACCTTACTTCTTAACTTTCTTCTGCATTTTAATCTCCCTTTTTATAGTCACAAGATGACTTCTAAAATAATAATACTTAAACACCTAATTATTTCTTTTCCTTACATCCCATAGCTCCCTAATGAGTTGTGAGTTTCTATGATTTTTTAGAAAAAAAAAGAAAAATGAGTCTAACTATTTTATAAAAATTCAAACATCACAAGAGTACCATAATTATGAACCTGATTCTACTTTCCAAAAAGTTAGCTTATAACAGACACATTATAATCACTAAAGAAAAATCTACAAAAATTCCAAAAAATCATAAACATCATAACATGCACAAGTACAAGCCATCAATTAAAAAGACTGTTTTGTAAGTTTTTGACCTCACAAACACAACTCAGAATCTGCCCTGAAAACTCAGTTTTGACAACGAATCTTGTTTGATTAATTTGACTAACTTCCACTCACTTTTAATTCATGAAACCTATGGGGTTGGAAAGTAGACTCTCTGTAGATAATTTTAGGTTCAATAAAATCAATAAAAGCTATCCGTATGACCGAGATATGGCTCTCGCAAGATGACCTAAAATTCTGCCCAGATTTCAGTTACGAATTTAACATGATAAACCCTAATCATTTACATCTAAACCCTAATTAAACCCTAAAAAAATTTAATGTTTAAAACACATTAATTACATTATTGATTACAGAACTTAATCATAAATATATAACCTTAATCCATCCTTAATGATTGTTACATGATTAAAACTTAATTGAATTGAAAAAGGTTTAAGAAATCGATACTTTAAAGCTTAGAAATCAAAACCCTACAAAATTTTAGGTTTTCCTTTGCTCCTTTTGTTATCGTCTATCCGACCAAGAGAGAGATGAGAGATAAAGTGATTTGATTTATATTAATGATTTTGTATTATAGGCTTAAAGGATAATTACCAAATTGAAATTGTAGTTTTACTCAAACTTGTTTTCTCTCCCTTGTTTTTCTCCCATAACCGGCCGATCCACACAAACCCTTTTTTTTATTTTTTTTATTTATTTATTATTTACACAAGAACCCCTTTAATTTAATTATTTTTTTAAAAACCTTTACTTATTTTCTTAAACCTTGAACTTTCTAACTAGTTTTTAAACTAACATTCATTTCTAACTACTTCTAAAAATAGAAAGTATTCTAAAATCTATAAAATACTAAACTAATATACATAATATTAATTACATATACATAATACGTACACATAATATTACATACACGACATTTGAAACTACGCAAAGCCTTCAAATGATTTCATTTCCACAAGTACCATGATTCACCACTCATGTACTTCCATCTCATACACATATAAAACACATAAAACACTTAATGACACACATAAACTGAATTATACATGCTTCAACTAACCTACTAAAATCTTAGTTGTCACAGTATCCCCTCCTTTAGGAAATCTCGTCCCAAGATTTAACCATTAGTCTCGACATTAGCATTCTCAAACAACTGGGGATACTTAGCCTTCATATGATCCTCACGTTCCCAGGTAAATTCTGGTGCACGTTTGGAATTCCACCGCACTTTCACAATAGGTATCTTAATACGCTTAAGAGTCTTGACCTCACGGTCCATAATCTTTAAAGGCTCTTCTACAAAACGTAAGGTCTTATCTACCTTAATCTCATCCGACGGCACATGCAAAATTGCATCAGCTAAACAATTCTTTAGTTTTGACACATAAAACGTGTCATGCACACCACTCAATTCTTCAGGTAATCTCAACCTATATGCCATAGAACCAATCCCTTGATGGATCTACAAAGGGTCCCCCTATAAATCATGGAGCTAATTTCCTCTCTTTCCCAAACCGCAACAAGAAACTAAACACAAAACCTTTCCAAGGTGAGAGTCTTCAACATTAACATGATCACCAACTTGAAACTCTAAAGGTTTTCTTTTATTATCTGCGTAGCTCTTCTGACGATCTCTAGCAGCTTTAAGCCTATCTCTAATCACAACCACTTTATCAGTCGTTTCTTGCACCATCTTTGGTCCAATTAATCTGTTATCTCCTATTCCCCCGGGGGGGGGGGGGGGGGGGGGGGGGGTGAGGGGGGGGGGGGGGGGGAACTCAGCCCATAATACAGCGACCTATACTTCCGTCCATACAACGCCTCAAAAGAGCACAACAAATGCTCGATGATAGCTATATGTTATAGGAAAATTCAGCCAACAACAAATAATATTCCAACTTCCCACCAAAACAATCACACACAACTCTTAACATATCCTCGAATGATTAGATTGTACCGCATCGTTTGTCCATCCTTCTGAGATATAAGCCGTACGCATATCTAAAACCGTTTCCCAATGGCTTTTTTTGACATCGTTTGCCAAAACCTTGACGTAAAATGTGCATCCCTGTCAGAAATAATAGATGTTGATACACCATGATGTGCAACAATCTCATCGATGTACAACCTTACTAGCTTTTCCATACTATAATCGTCTCGTATTGCCAAGAAATGCGCCGATTTGGTCAACCTATCAACTATGACCCAAATCGCATCATGACCACTACTTGACCATGGAAACTTTGTTATGAAGTCCATAGCTATTTTCTCCCCACTGCTTCCATCAGTATCTCAGGTTGTTGTAATATAACCAGACGTCTTTTGATGTTCACATTCAGTCCTTCACCTTTGCCATGTCAAACACTTGCAACATAAGTAGCAAATCTCCTTTTTCATACTGGCCACCAATACATGTCCTCCGAAGATCATAGTACAACTATGTCTGACTCAATCCAGGAATCACATAGTGCCTTGTCCTTATGAAGCTTCTTTCGCCATGATCGTGGTTCCTAACAAAACCGCCCACTAATGGAACCATATACGATCCATAGGTGTAGGCTTCATCCCTCTCCTTTACCAATAGGTTGTCGTAACCATTCAATCCTCAGCCATCACATTTTTCATCCTTAAACAAAACGCTATCACCTTGACTGCTGCCAAATCCGTCCATTAAACTCCAGACTGACTTGTCACAGACAGCCATCGCTCACAACTCGTCGAGGCTTCACTCATCATCATTTCTACTTAAATCATAGCTACTACCTTGCGTAACCATGATGGTACTTAATCTCACATTCATAATCACTAAACAGCTCTAACTATCCCTTTGATGCATATTCAACTCCTTCTGGTCGAATATGTGTTGAAGGTTCTTATGATTTGTATAGATAACACTCTTTGTTCCATACAAATAATGCCTCCAAATCTTTAGCGCAAACACCACCACGCTTAACTCTAAGTAGTGAGTCATGTAGTTCTTCTCGTGGATCTTCAATTGTCTTGATGCATAGGCGATTACCTTATCCCTGTTCATAAGAACATACCCATCCCTTGTTTAAACCATCATAATAAACCATAAAATCTACTACTCCAATCCGGTCACTACCAATATTAAGCACTAACATAATTGTCCCTTCAACGTTTGAAAAGCTGTCTTTCTACCTGCATCACACCCCACACATACTCCAGATACTTTTGAGTCAACAAAGTAAGAGGTTTAGCAATCTAGGAGAATTAATCAATGAAACGTTATATAATATCCAGCCAATCAGAAATGGATCTACTTCAGATAGTATCGTAGGGGCTTTCCAACTTTTTACCGCCTCAATCTTACTTGGATCCACGTGAATACCTTCGTGATTTACCACGTGTCCAAGAAAATGTACCTCTTGCAACCAAAAACTCCGTAACTTGGAGAACTTCGCATACAGCTTCTCCTTCCTTAGCAAATCTAACATCAATCTCAAATGATTTTCATGATTCCACCTTATCCTCTTTTGAGTATATTAAATTTCGCAATACACACTAATTGAAAATGACGAACTTATCCAGGTACGGTTTGCACACTAGGTTCATTAAGTCCATGAAAATTGCGGGTGCACTTGTTAATCCAAATGGCATAACCGTAAACTCAAAATGCCCATATCATGTTCTGAACGCGGTCTTCGAGATATCATCATCATGCACTCTCAGCTGATGATAACCAGATCGAAGGTCTATCTTAGAGAAGTAGCGCGCTCCTTAAAGTTGGTCAAACAAATCGTCAATCCTAGGGAGTGGATAACGATTCTTGATGGTCAACTTGTTTATTTCACTATAGTCTATGCACATGCGAAACGATCCTTCCTTCTTCTAGACAAATAAAACTGGCGCTCCTCATGGTGAGTGACTTGGCCGAATAAATCCATTGTCTTGCAACTCTTGAAGTTGCTCCGACAGTTCTTGCATCTCCAAAGGCGCCAGTCGATATGGCGACTTTGCTATGGGCGTCGCTCCAGGAATCAAATCTGTATGAAACTCTACTTGTCGTTGCGGCGGTAATCCTGATAGGTCATCCAGAAATACGTCCTCGAAATCACGTACGACAAGAATATCGCTTAACGTCGGTTCATTCGCCTTTGTGCTCATTAACGTCTTTGTTTCCCACATTACCGTATCCTTGAACACAAAAAATTTTTAAATTCCCCCCCTTTTATTTTATAACCTCCGTCCTACAGGTATCCTAACTATCTTCTCGTGACACACGATCACAGCCTTTTGGTTTGACAACCAATCCATTCCACTATCACCTCATAAACTTCCTGTTCCTAAATGGTATCAAGTCTATAAGGAACATAGAATCTCCTAGCTCTAGTCTACAGCCATGGAAAATTCTATCAACTTCTTCCTTCCTACCATTAGCTACTTCTATCACATATCCAGGGTTCGCAATAATGGATTTCGCATTTAATAGGGACGCAAATTTAGTGGATATAAAACTAAAAACAGCACCAGAATCAAAAAGCACAGTAGCGTAGAGATTATTTAAGGAATACGTACCTGTCACTACATTAGGATCCTGAAGAGCATCAACAGCATTCACATTGCAAGCCCTACCTCTATCTTGGTTCTCATTGCCTTGGATGTTCCTATTCCCTTCCAACGCTAGCTGATTTCCAGATTGATTTACTTTCTCGTTCACTTAGATAATTAGACGTAGTATCCAAACTTTCCACACTTAATAACAAGCTCTCTACCCAGCTCTGGCCTAACTGCACGTCAGACGCTCAGCATGCCAAACCGGATGCTCATCAGTCTCTGGCCATATTACCCGACCTTTGGCAATTGTAGCACACTAAGCATGGTCCTTTTTCAGCATGAAAACCCTTACACCTAGCGCACTTTGGAAGATTTCCATTTTCTCTTCTTGGAGGAATTACTGCTACAAACCCTCGTCCCCCTTTAGCTTTCTTTTCATCTTTTCCAACACTTTCTGACTTACTCGCCTCATCCCTTTCTTTCCTTTTCTTACCAGCCTTAGCCAAAGTACCACTACAGACTGCCTCATCAGTTCCCAGCAGTAAGAATGGCAGCTTGAATAGTAGCAGGTTGAGTGGCTCGAAGCATTCCACGAATCTGAGATGGCAACCCATTAATGTACCTTGTGACACGCTTCGCCTCAGGAGTTACCAAATGTGGAACCAACTTTGCCAACTCATGAAATCGATCAGTGTATCCAGCATGATCAGCACCAACCATTGAATGATTCCAGAACTCACCTTCTAACTTCTCAATCTCATTGCTTGGACAAAATTCCGTTGTTAGCAATGCCTTGAAGTCATTCCACGCCATTGCATTAGCAGCATCTCGACCTCTTGCTTGGACTTGAGTATTCCACCAAGTCAAAGCTTTGCCAATGAATGAACTCGCGACATACTTCACCCTTTGATTAGCCAAACATCCGCTATTATCTATCACGGATTCCATCTTTTCAATCCATCTAGTCAATGCCACCGCACCACCAGTTCTGTCAAAGTCTCGAGGTCCACATGCCACAAATCCTTTGTAGGTGCAACCATTGTTTCCTCCACCATTTCCATTACCATTGGCATTGTTGAGGTTGTTAGTTACTTGAGTCACGATGTTCGGGATGATGTTCTGAAGTTGTTGAGCAATGATTTCCGCGACATCAGGAGGGTTGTCAGATTGTCGTGTTTGAACCATGTTTCTGCTAAGACATAGGATTATATATATTAGACGATATACTACGGATTTCATATCCCATGATATGTCATTCCCCAATACTATATACGTACAAGCATAACCAACCAATATGTGTCAACACCAATTACATGTAATCATACTTGCAAGTCCATTTGTGTTGTGGCGCATGTATAATTATGTTGTACACCATAATTATAGATGCCCCCTTTCACGCGTGTACTCGCTCCTATGAAAACACTTCTTGAAATCAATACATCATGCAACACATAACACATTTAATAAGGCACATAGCATACAAGATAAATCCTAAACCACTTCTCATTAAAATAATCATAACAAAAATAACATTTTCCTAACTGTTCAAATGATAGAAAGAAACCACTAAACATGCCTAAATCAAATCGATGCACGAGTAGTCGGATCGAGGTGAACTCCCAGCTCCCACCAGTGTCCTTTCCTCGTCAGCACATGGGTTTATTACTAGTTCCGTAATTCAAGTCTGAATCGTTAGCATCCTCATCAGACCATCCATTTCATATAAGCCTTCTTGTGTCGTAAGATAAGGAGTGAACTTGTTCCCTTTGGTCTTCCCTTTGGAGTATGGTGGATGATCTACGAAACATATATTGTTTGTAAGATGGTGCACAATCACTTCTTCTTCTTTCTTCATCCGAGGGTGTGGTATTCTTGAACCTAGACAAACATTATCCTTCTTGTCAATCCTTCTTTTCCGAATCACTCTAATCGTTTGGTCACCTACTTTCTTCATAGTCATACTCTCTTCCCCTTTACACGGATATAAGTCGATAGGTATACGGAACTTACGGTTTGTACGCCATATCTTACAGCCAGAAATTGGGTCGATATAACACTTAATCCCAGTTGAAGGCATGATTCCCCAACAAAACTTACGCTTTGAGGGAGACATAACTCTATAAATAAGGAAAGAGTATAAACACCATCACTACTTGGCGACGAAGAAATATACTAGCAATATAATATATATATATATAAACGTACTAATAAAATAGTAAAATGAATAGACATTTGAAACATTCAAAAAAATAACATTAAAAGATATTATACATACGTACACACGCAGCACGTAATTCCTAATGCATCTATATGAAGGTTCCTAGTTATAGTCTAGGCCAATCCACCTAGTTCTCTATAACCTTGGCTCTGAATACCAATCTGTCACACCCGCCAAGGCGGAATCACAAGGCATTATCAATAGGCATCATCACAACACAAGGCGTCAAAATAGAGAAAACTAAAAATGACATTCAATAAACTTCAAAATCCAAAGCGTGTTATGACAACGCCCAAAACAATAATCCAACATATAATACATGAAGACAAAACTACAAAAGTACAATTGATAAACTAAAAACAATAAATCATAGACCCGCATGCAAACCTATGTCTCCAGCTAACCTCTCTTCACTTGCCACGTACCTAACGTCTTCACATCATTTTTTGCATCACCCTAAAAATAATGTCTATAAAATGTCAACATATTGTTGGTGAAGTTACATGATTAAGACACAACTTATGCAACCCCATCAACAACAAACCATATGTTACGAACATATATGCATGGCTATTCTATCACATACCAAAATTTACAATTATCTGGGGTGGATCGTACCCCTCCGTCCTACAATCTGTCTTCGCGCAATACTAACCCACTTGACTAGCTAAGTTCGTTCGGGTTACACACTAGGCCATGCCATTCTCACATGCACATGCCTTACCACAATTCATAACACATAGCAATAACACGTAGCAATCATATAGTTCGACACTTAAAAACACATATCACGATTCATAATTCAAAACAGTTTTGTATCATTTCCATCCCAAAATATAAGTACCATGATTCACCACTCATTTACTTCCATCTCATACACATATAAAACACATAAAACACTTAATGACACACATAAACAGAATTATACAGGTTTCAACTAACCTACTAAAATCTTAGTTGTCACAATACATTTAAGAATGCAAAAATGGCAATATATACCCTTGGTTTATAAACTTTTACAAGTTTAGTCCTTTATATAATAAGTATATATATATATATATATATATATATATATATATATATATATATATATATATATATATATATATATATATATATATTAAACCTTTAACTTTGAAACTTGGCAAGATAGGTCCTTATAGTTATAACTTTAGGAATATGACATTTTCAGCCCCTCTAGTTATAATTTCCAAAATATTTACAATATATACCCCTTGCATGGGATTTATTTGCAAAACAAGTCCAAAAACCATAATAATGATATTTTTGAAATCCAAGAGAGTTTTGCAGCTTATGGCTTATTAGAATAAGCTAAAATAAGTAGAGTTTACGAGCTTATAGCTTATGAAAAGGGCTTGTGATTGAAAAAAAATCAAAACGGGTACGTTTTAGGGTTTTAAAACAATTCGAATGGGTTTGATGTTCAAGGCTCTTAACAAAGAGTTCCTTCATGATCTAATAGAGTTTATGAACAACCTAAAACAGTAGCAAAGCTTATAGGACGAGTAGAAAAAGCTTACAACTTGAAATGGGTCGAAATGGAGGTTTTTGGTTCGTGTAGCTTGGAGACGAGTTCTATGGCTTCTTCCTTGGAATCCTTGGTTTCTAAACACACCTTGGGACTTCTATACTTCTGCTAGTGCAAGGCTAGAGCAAAGTTTTGAGGTGAAGAAGTGTTTTTGGAATGAATGAAAGTGTGTGTTTTGGTTTGACTATTTATAGGCAAGAACTAACTTGGTGCCCAAGTTCTAGCTTGATGTGGTGGCTTAGTTATAGATTAGTGATTCATGGCAGCTAGTAGGGTGACTAAGGAAGGCTAGGGAGTGACTATTATGAGCTAGAGTGATAGCATAGCAAGGTGGAAGGAGATGGAGAAGTTAGGGTGATGACTAGGGGTTTTGGAGACTTGGTGGCCAAGTTGGGTGACTAGGTGGTGATTATAACACTCCGTGTTTTAGGGTCACTTACGACGTCAATAAATTCACTATTTATTTTTAGTATTGTACGCGTTTGCTTTTAAATCGTAATCGTTAAGTTAAATCGCGTAAGATAAAAATTATCGTTCAATGTAAACAGGCATCAAACAATTAAATGTTTACATCAAGCAAGTGTTAAGAAATTATTTTGAGTATAATTATTAACTTTGTTCATTTTATTTTTATTGGTTACGTAAAGTGGTTACGTTTCGCAATTAAATGCATTTAGGCCAACCCGGAAGCACCAATACCTATCTATACTCAACCAAATACCCACAATTATACCCAATACTTAAAAATAACAAAATATCAACACTTATATGCATGTGTAACTGGATATACATGATTAAACACAAAGGAGATGTTTATTTTGACTTTGTAATACAACACATGTTATATACTCTTTCAAGCAAACTCCACCAACTAAGTCATACATCTTCCAACTCTTGTAAGAGCCCACTCCCCATCCTATGAGTTTCTTACACAAATGGTCATTCAATGTCTAACCATAGTTAAGGTAAAGTAAACATACACATCTCATTTTCATAGTGAAAACTTCACCATTTCCTCTCTTTCTTTTGCTCTAACCCACGACCAACATCAAAACCCTTACAAAATTCATACCAAATTTATTTACAACACATACAAGAATTATTACAACATATCTAAGATATCCCAAGGTGATTAGAAGGTTTGGTTTGGGGTTTACAAGTGTTAAGCAAAGGAAAAGCAAGATTAGGGTTTCTTTGGGATTTAGGGTTTTCAAGTGTTGAAAGCTAGGGTTTGTTTGCTAAACAAGGGTTTAGATCTTGTTGTTCATCACCATACATCATATTAAGGTTACCTAAAAACCTTAATCTCTTTACTTTTGTGATTTTATGCATATATGATGTTTATGTAGTTAATCATCATCTAAGGACTTATTTACATGTAAAAATGGATTTTTACACTTGTTTATGGTTTGGTATACTTTTACATATGACATATGAATGTTAATATCATGTTATAATGGATGTATAAGTAATGTAGAAGTGTTGGTTGTACATGTGTGGTTTATATATAAAAAGTATATATAAACAAGATACCTAAAAAGTATATATATAAAAGTTTTCATGAACAAATGCGTTGAGAACTTATATGATCTTGTGATTATGACAATTATAATGGACTAATCATGGACCAAGACCACTAAAGGAATGTTAAGACATGTGATAGTAATGGTTTATAAAGGACTTGTAACAAAGTGGTTAAACTAAAAAGTTATAAAATCAAGTTTGAACATGTTTTTATGAAAAACTTCAAAACCTACTGTTAGAATTCGAAATTTAACTTATTTATTTTATATTTTTATAAAATACTACATGTCACAAGGATCGTGGGCATGTAGAGAACTCGAAAAACCGATTTATAACGAAGGAGATACGCTAATTTCAAGTTATACGTTAATTAAACGCGTTATAAAAGAAATTTTAATAAAAATAAGTTATAAAATACTTCTGATATATAAGGTTTGTTATTTTTTACTAATAAAACATAATTTTAGGATTCTAAAACAAGATAAAGAAATCCGTAATTTTTGGATCAATTAACGAAGAAGTTATGAATTACGCGAATTTACGACAATAAATACTTTTATAAAACTATTTTTATAAAAGTTACTGTTCATCTCAGACATGAATATTTTGAAAACATCATTAATATGATAAAACTTTTAATAACAAAGACGTGCTCGAAAGAATACTAAAAACGGAGCTAAAACGAATAAGATATGACATTTACGGGTTTTACGATAACTTAATTTATAAAAATAAATTTATAAACTGTCATGAACAGTAAAAACCACTATTCACCAGAGGACTAAAAATATGAAAATATAATATTTTGATAACTCGTCCTAATACAAAAGCGTGGACATAAGAAACGTAAGAAACGGGCTTAAAACGATAAAGTTACGCCGTTTTATACTAAGGAAAATATTTTATAAACGTTTATTAAACTTTATAATTACGATTTTCACAAACACATTAGATGAGTTGTGAGCATATAGAATTGTTATATGGTAGATAGTTTAATCAAAGTGCTTAGTACGTATACGGCCTAAATTGGATATAGGTTCATTCGAACGTTAAATACGCAATTTCCTGATGATATAAGTTGATATTCATTACCTAAGGTGAGTTCATAGCCCCACGGTTTTTACATTTAAAAGTTTTGGGTGAGAAACAATGCTGTTTTACAATTGGACGCAGTGGAAAAATTTACATTACGAATACAGTGTTTGCCAACAGAAGCGATAACCCATCTGAGCCCATAATCATGAACTGTTAGTTACTGTTGTGAGCGCGAATGTTATAAATAGATCTATTTGGGATTGACATCCCCATTCGGGTAATTAGCTATCACTGGACAAACGAACGTATACCATGTCGGACATAGGATGTGGCGGGTTAGAACATCATCACGGGCAATGTTGACAATTTATATTGCATTTCATACATGTCGAGCTTCAGTGTCATGAGCTTAGGAAAACGTAATTACATTTTATGATGTTTGCATATGTTACATTATCATGGAGAAATCTTGCGGTCCTACATTACAGTTTTATCAACCTATGAATTCACTCAACAATATGTTGACGTTTTAAATCAATGTTTTTCAAGAGATCAACAAGGCATGAGGTGTAAGGGATACATTGGTGCTTATATATTTTGGATGTCACATGCTAAAGATTTGGTTGCATTACATTTTGGGATAAATTGTTATGAACTAGAATCTTGTATTTTGTATTTTGAACATGTAAAGCTTCAGGCTTTTGTATTAAACACTTTGCTAAATCCAATGAATCAGTTTTAAATAACTTTTTGATTGTTCTTATATTATCTTGTATTATTGATCTATGCTGTACCATCCCCAGACCCATATTCCGCTGCGATCCATTTTGGGGGTGTTACAGATTGGTATCAAGAGCCAAGGTTATAGAGAACTAGGTCAAATGTTTTTGCTGGACTATAACCTTTTTCAAACATTACATTCATACAAAGGGGTTTTCACGGGACATACGTACATACACTAGTTGTTGCATTAATTGATTAGACAAGATGCATACATGATTATTATACGTGTTTATATTATAGTACGTATATTACTACTGGTCTTATATAATATACATATATAAGTTTAATTTTGCTTGTAATAGCAGTCATGTCATGGTTATGATTTTATGAAATCTAACGGGTATTATATTTTCTTGTGATTTAAAGAAAATGGCACCAAAGAAAAGGACCACGAGGTTAAACCCAGAAACAACAACCACAACTCCCGCCACCACTACCACTGTCACTAATGCCCAACTGAAGGCAATGATTGACCAAGGCGTTACTGCTGCACTGGCAGCACGTGATGCAAACACGAATGGCGTTGATAGCCACAATTCAGGAACAGGTGCTAGGAGAAACGAGCGAGCCACTTGTGAGTGCACTTACCCAGACTTCATGAAGTACCAACCCCTAAACTTCAAAGGCACGAAAGGAGTTGTCGATTTGACTCAATGGGTTGAGAAAATGGAAAATGTGTTCCGTATAAGCAACTATTCTATTGAAAACCAAATCAAGTTCTCCACTTGTACTCTTTTCGGAAATGCTCTAACGTGGTGGAACTCCCACGTTAGGACTGTTGGTAACGACGTTGCTTATGCAATGACTTGGACAGAACTGAAAAAGAAGATGACTGACAAGTACTGCCCGAGGACCGAGATTAAGAAGCTCGAAGTCGAACTATGGGATTTTAAAGTGAAAGGTACCGATGTGATAGGGTACAACCAACATTTCTAGGAACTAGCATTGCTGTATGTTAGAATGTTTCCTAAAGAATCTGACAAGATTGAGAGATATGTCAGTGGTTTGCCTGACATGATCCATGGAAGTGTAGTAGCATCCAAGCCTAAGACAATGCAAGAGGCAACTGAAATAGTAACCGAAGTGATGGATAAGAGAATACACACTTTTGTTGAGCGTCAGACAAAGAACAAAAGAAATCAAGATGATAACCAACAACAACAACCACAAAACAAGAGGCAGAACACCGGCAGGGCGTACACTACAGGGAATGGTGAGAAGAAGCCATACAGGGGATCTAAACCCCTATGCGCTAAATGCAACTATCACTACGATGGTCCATGTGCTCCCAAATGCCACAAGTGTAACAGAGTAGGCCATCTGGCCCACGACTGTAGGAGTCCTGCAAATACTAATGCTAGTAATAATCAGAGGGGCACTAGGGCAGGTCAGAAACCTACTTGCTATGAATGTGGGAATCAAGGGCACTACAAGAGTGATTGCCCAGAATTTAAGAACCGAAACCATGAAAACCAAGCTGAAGGTACTGAAGCACGTGGAATGGTGTATGCTTTAGGAGGAGGAGAAATCGATCAAGACCCTAACAACATTAAAGATGAGATCAAAACTTAAAAGAGAAGGTTGTCTCGCTTTGCCTAATGAACCCTAAGTTGGAACTATCTTAGACTTTATCTCCTTAGGAGTTCTTGTTGTATTTCTCTTAAATTTCCGTTGTACTGAATGATTTCAAGCATCTATCAAATTAACGTATTATGAAAACGTCAATTCTACTTTAACTCTCTATATTTTTTTTAAACCACTCCCACAATTATTATGAAATTATAACATAATTTTGATGAAAATGAGCAATGCATCGTTAGTCCTCAATTATACATAGCTTGACCACCTATGTATAATTTAGGAAAGACCATGTCCATGCTGAGAGTAGTCACCTTAAAACTTCTTGTCAAAAGACAATTTTCTATTTATATCAAGTTTTGCGTGCATATTCATAAAATGTAATCATCACGAAGAACCAAACTAATAATAATAATCATTAAGTAAACTCTTACTCCACCGTACCATATAAAGTCGACATCATTTTATACAAAATCCTATGTCCAAAAGTCAAGACACATCCCTAGTCACCCTAGGACAATCCATTAACGAGTTTACTCGCCATTAAGGAATATACCAATTCATCATTTTCGACGTCTACGTAATACCATAGAGCTTAGTAGTTACGACACCACTATAGGTATAACCTGGTTATCACCCTAAGAAAGATGTTATAACTGACGCGTTAAGCCGAAGGGAACGTATAAGCCCGCTAGAAGTCGAACCTTGGTCGCAACAATAAATATTAAACCAATGTCAGTAATCTTGAACGCGCAAGATAAAGAAATTTAAAAGGGGAATACAAACGAGTTACTAAGCATGGTAACAAAATATTCGAAAGACATAAAAAAAATAAAAAATAAATTTGTTGCCATAACACCCGTTTATTATCTTAGAAATAAGATTACATAAGGACATAAAGGAAATACAAGTTTTATTACAACCCTCCCCTAGAAATAATATCTATTCCTTCTAAAAAAAGATCCACGCCGATAGCAAGAACGATGAGGGGCACGAGAATCGCTAGAATAAAGGCCAGATACTAAAATTCTTCTTCGTATGGGACGTAGGCAAGATAAATGCCGAGTGCTACCGCGCTCGCCATCGCCAAGAGTGTGATGATATGCAACATTTTGAGAGGTTTGGATAAGAGAAATGTAAGTGAAAGATTAAGTGTTGTATGAAGAAATGAAGGATAAAAATTTGGTATTTAAAGAGAAGGAGTGACCGTTGGTCACTGTTCAGTGACCGTTGGAGTCACTGTTCATGACTGTTGGGGTCACTGTTCATATATAAAAAATAAAAATAATAAAAAATATTTACCCACACCTCTTCATTAACACCATTCCGGAAGGCAACTCAAACTGAATTTCAGGACGAAATTCTTTTAACAGGAGGAGACTATAACACCCTGTGTTTTAAAGTCACTTACGACGTCAATAAATTCACTATTTATTTTTAGTATTGTACGCGTTTGCTTTTAAATCGTAATCGTTAAGTTAAATCGCGTAAGCTAAAAATTATCGTTCAATGTAAACGGGCATCAAACAATTAAATGTTTACATCAAGCAAGTGTTAAGAAATTATTTTGAGTATAATTATTAACTTTGTTCATTTTATTTTTATTGGTTACGTAAAGTGGTTACGTTTCGCAATTAAATGCATTTAGGCCTACCCGGAAGCACCAATACCTATCTATGCTCAACCAAATACCCACAATTATACCCAATACTTAAAAATTACAAAATATCATCACTTATATGCATGTGTAACTGGATATACATGACTAATCATGGACTAGAGACCCTAAGGATGTAAGACATGTGATATAAATGGTTATAAAGGACTTGTAACAAAGTGGTTAAACTAAAAAGTTATAAAAACAAGCTAAACATGTTTTTATGAAAAACTTCAAAACCTATTGTTAGAATTCGAAATTTAACTTTTTTATTTTATATTTTTATAAAATACTACATGTCACACAAGACCTGGCAGTAGAGAACTCAAAAAACCAATTTAATAACAAAGGAGATACGCTGATTTTAAGTTATAACGTTAATTATACGTCTTTATAAAGATAAAATTTATAAAAACCAATTAAAAAAACCTTTAATTTCCCACCATAAAATGATGAAATATAAACATATTTTATTAGTTAGTATATAATTTTAGGATTTCAAAACAATAAGAATCCTAATTTTACGATTGATAATGAAGGAGTTATGAATTACGCGAGTTTACGACAATAAATACTTTTATAAAAATAAATTTATAAAAGTTACTGTTCATATCAGACATGAACATTTTGAAAACATCAATTATTTGATAAAAACTTTTAATTACGAAGACGTACTCGAAAGAATCACTAAAAACGGAGTTAAAACGAATAAAATACGACATTTACGAGTTTTACGGTAACTAAATTTTTAAAAATAAAATTTTGAACTGTCATGAATAGTAAAAACCACAGTTCACCAGTGTGTTCTAAAACATGAAATGTAATAAGATTTGAGAATAACTCTGCTTAATACAAAGCATGACATAAGAAACGAAAAACGGCTTAAAACGATAAAGTTAACGTCGTTTTCATAAAGAGATATTTATAAACGTTTTTTTACTATATAAATATGATTTTCACTAAAAGATTAGATGTTTATGATGTACCTATATAGAATTATAGTAATGGTGTTAGTTAATCTAGTGCTTAGTACTTATACCGACCCTTGCAAAAAACAATTTTTTTAATTTTTTTCGTCATTATCCGTGACGCATTAATCTGTTGTGATAAACATTGTTGATTGTTCAATCACTCAAGGTGAGTATCATAGCCCCACGTTTTACAATTTATAAATGATTTACAAGTTTGGGATGAGAAAACAATGCATGTTTTACAAATTGTACTGCAAGTTGTACATTTTACTGAGTACTGTTTTTCCTAAGTAGTCGATAACCCTACTGAGCCCATAAAATGAACTGTCAGTTACTGTTATGTGAAGTGCGATGTTATAAATAGATCTTATTGGGATTGACATCCCCGATATTGGTGATGATCAACACTGGACAATACGAACGTATACCATGTCGGACATAGGATGTTGCGGGTTAAAACATCATCACAGGGTGTCATAAGCTTAGGAAAATGTAATTACATTTTATGATGTTTGTATCTGTTACATTATTATGGAGAAGTCTTGCGGTCCTACATTATACATTTACAAACCCAATGAATTCACTCAACAATTATGTAAGACGTTTTTAAAGCAATGTTTTTTTTAGGAGGTCAATATGGCACGAAGGTGCAAGGGATAAAATTGGTCTTATAATTTGGATGGTCACATGCTAAAGATTTGGTTGCATTACATTTTGGGATAAATTGTTATGAACTAGAATCTTGTATTTTGAACAAGTAAAGCTTTGGGCTTTTGTATCAAACACTTTGCTAAATCCAATGTATCAGTTTTAAATGACTTTTTGATTGTTCTTATATTATCTTGTGTTATTGATCTATGATGTACCATCCCTAGACCTAGCCAAGGTTATAGAGAACTAGGTCAAATGTTTTTGCTAGACTATAACCGTTTTCAAACATTGCATTCATACAAAGGGGTTTTCACAGGACATACGTACATACACTAGTTGTTGCATTAATTGATTAGACTAGATGCTTACATGATTAATATACGTGTTTATATTATAGTACGTATATTACTACTGGTCTTATATAATATACTTATATAAGTTTAATTTTGCTTGTAAGTTGCTGGAGTGATGGTGATGTGATGGTGAGGTCATGGTGATGAAGGTGGTGGTGAGTCGTGGAGGAGCTTGAGGTGTTTATTTAGTTTATACATGGCTGTTTTTGGACAGCCAACATCAGTCCCGGCAATTTAGTTGCCATTTACAAACCGTAATTCCGATCAACCTCAAACCAGTGAGCATGGTTAGATATTTGAGTCCTCTACAATGTTTAGTTTTACATATTCAGGGGTTACTATACAAAAATCTAGAGATAACATCCATTTACTACAGGTGTGCAGAATTTGCGCACCTTTGCCATTTTGGCTATAACTAATTCATCCGACGTCAAATCGGGGTGATTCAATCGGTAAAATGATCACAAGACATAGGGATACAACCTAGTGTTTTTACTTAATACCCAAAACCTACTGATTTTGCACAGATTTTATGTTTTATTAACGGATCAGATTCAGAAAACTATGATTTAGGTTTTAGAAGGGTTAGATGAATTAGGGTTTTAGGATTAGGGTTTAGAATGATTTAGGGATTAGTTTTAGGGTTTAGAAGTTGTGCATTGGGTGTTTGTACCTTGTGTTAAAGTGGTGGTAAGATATAAACATGATGTAGGAGGTGAAATAACCTAGTTTGTATTTCATGCACAATTGACTTATACATTAAGCTTTAGAAGGTTGTACTAAGGTTTAGGAGGGAAAAGATATTCAAAAGTTTGGCATTGTAACTTGTACACATGCTTTGAATATTTGTACACTTGTTTTGACATGTAATTAGGGTGTTTTTGGAATAAATGTTAACGTATAATGCTTATTTTGGAATAACGTTGTAAATGGTGCGTTAAATGGATAACGTACATGGTAAAAATGATATTTAAACATAGACTTGACATATTAGAACGTTTACTTGATATAAACATAGATATAGTTGGCATTGGTAGGTTGCGTAGGCTCGTTTAGTTTGCTATGTAAGTTATGTTACATAGTTGGAATGAATAAAGCAAAAAATTTCCTGTGAAAAAGTAGTATTTAATATAATATAAGTGGAAACTACAGTGATGAAAATTGTGGGTTGTTACATGAATAAACGGGTAGTTTACTTAAAAGATTATCTATTTAGCATAATGAAGAATCCTTTCAGCCTTTAATCTTTATTATGAAAAATGCTTTAAGATTGATTCGCGTTTGGAAATAACAAATATAAACTTGCTCAACCAAGTTAGTTAGACATGAGGGTAAGCTTTAATCATTTATATACTTAGGATGATAATCATTTTATTGACTAATCCTCACAAAGTCAATACCGAGTTGCCATAGACAACCCCCTCAAAATCAAACACAAAGTCAAAGTCTTTCGACCTATATCCGAGCTAAATGAGTGATCAAATGATGATCAAGGATCCAAGTATATAAAACATCAAGTTCATATTTACTATTTACCAAAAATTATTAGTTATCCAAGTTTAATCCACATTTCCCTTATGAGTCCCAAATAAACATGATAAAACTACTCCATATTAAGATCAAAGAAACACATAATGGTGATAATAAACTCTGAAAACATCATGATTAAGGGGGTGTTTGTGATTGCGTTTGATGGGTGATTATTTGCTTATTTCATTTTGGAAACGCAATTAAATTGTTTTTTGTGTTTGGGAATGAAAATAAAAAAAGCAATTATCTGCCTTATTCAAGTGCCAAAACACAGAAATGGATAAGCTGGAGGATACATGCTTTTTGAAAATGTCATTTTTGATATTCATTAAAATTTACCGAATTTCCCTTACACTATATGCCCTTTCGCCTTTTCCCACAATTCCACATACGCTGTGACTCTTGTATTTATTCCACATATGTTATAACTGAGTATAAATGTATAACCCACTTTAATAATATTTGTTCAATACACTATGTTTTTTGCTTACTGAAACTTGCTTGAAGTATTATAGTTCGTATATATGTAGTAAATACATGATTTGTTTAGTCTTTTACTTAAGTTTTCACATCTTATGATATTTATAAAAATATAACTTTAAAGAAATCACTACGTGCTCATAGAAATTAAATACATGTGGTCAATTTATATAAACTATTAGTTTATGTTAATTTATATAACTCAATAGTTTTTAAAATATATATGCACTTTCTTGTCATTTTACATGTTAAGCTATTACATAATATGAATTTCCAAACACTTTAAAAACTGATTATCTGATTATTACTTTATCATATAACATAATCAAATCCAAACACCATATTTCAAAACCATGTTCTAAAACAACTAATTATCTAATTATGCGATATCAAAACACATAATCTATTTTAGATAAGCAATCCCAAACACCCCCTAAGAAGAGTAACAAGATTATACCAACTTGCAAAGCAAAAGCTAGTGGATTTCATACGAATTGCTAAGAACAAAACTCCTTTATTCAAAGTAACCCGAAAACTATCAACGCATCTGTCACAAAGATTTATAGCTTTGAAATACAACCTTACTAACACTTCCTTGCATGGATTAAAATCCAAAAATGGATGAACTATGAAGAAGTTCACTCCAAATCTCCAAAAACTCTTTTAAACTATAACTAGAGAGAATTCTTTGATTGTATGATTGATTGAGATGAGTGAGATATTGAAAACCCTGTGATTTGGGGTCCTTTATATAGCCTTTGAGTCGTGGGTTTAGGGGGAGTGAAAGGTCTCCAGTTCAATGTATGCCATTATGATTCGTAGTTACTGCAGTGCTAATTGCGCCGCACATTATAAAATGTGCGTCATACTTAGCTTGGACATTTAATTCTCTTTCCCCATTCACAAGTATGTCGCACTTCATAGAAAGTGCGCCGCACTTGGCAATTTTCATTGAATGCATCATTAGTTCCTCTTAACGCTCGTTAGCACTTCTAACTGATATTTCTTTGCGTTTTAGTCCTTTTCATCATCTTATATCCTGAAACAACTATTATATAAATAAGTATCGAATCATGCGATATTTAATGTATTTACACAGATATTTTACATATTTACGAGGGATATTTTATGTATATTTGGAGCGTTATTAATAGGTTTTGTACAAATCTAGGGTTTTGTAAAATTAAAAGTTAGGATTATGAGTAATTGATTAAGGCAAAATGTGATTGACTGTGATGTGATATTATTTGTGTCAAAGGATCACTGAAAACAACATGTTTGGATCTTCAATCAAAGGGTTTCATAACCGATAGAGGTTTCGCATGGATGAACTTATACTTAATTAGATATAAAGGGTTTTTAAATGATTCAAGAATGATTAATAAATGGTTTAAATGATAAATCAGTGCTTAAAGTCATTCTTCACACATGTTCATTCATACGAGAGCAATTTGAATCTTAGATAAGGTTACGGTTTTGTAAATCTTATTGGGCCAACATGTGGGTTTCGTAAATGCTTATTGGGCTAGGCTTAAAGGTTTCGTATATTCAAAAGGACTATTATTTGGGTTTCGTATGTTATTAAAAGTATTTTGAAAAAGCTAAAAATGGACTCAAAAATTTAAACTACGAATAAGGGCTTAACTGTTTTACAAAAGGCATTTAAAAAAATGATGATAAATTCAGTTATGAATTCATATTTCTATATTCGTAAATGGTGAAGATCACGTCCGGTTACGACCGTTTTTTGAAATTAACAAAATTGGGAATAAGTGATCTACTGACCATCCATTTATTAAATATACGAATATGTTTTTAATAGCTAAATTTATCAATTGGTGATTCAAACGATTTGTGGAACATAAATGAAAGTTGTGATTCAAATGTTTGTGATCATAAATTCTCATTGTTCAAAGTTTTGAAAAAGAGTGTCTATAAAATCGTTCAAAATGATTTATAACTAATTCTTGATCATAATTGGGTAAATGGTCTAAGTCATGTCCGGTTTTGACCGTTTTCTGCATTGAATAGAATGAGGAGTGAGTGACTTAGTGACCATCAAGTTGTTTCAAGAGTTTTGTTGTATAATCATCATTTTTCAAAACATCTTTGTAAAACAAGTGATTTTGGGCTACTTTATCTCAAATTTTCTATCATTTCATGTTGATCCCACGCCTTGATCGATTCTTTACGTAGTAAAGTGTTTGTTACCTTAGAAGAATCCAAAATAACAAAGATTGAGACTTTGTATGTATACCAAAGTGTATGCGAAATCTACACTTTGATACTCTAGAGAAGTTTATTAATGGAACAGTAATGACCAAAACAAACAATGAACACAAAACACACTGCTTCAATATTATTAAAATAATACGAGTACTCTTGAAGTACTGGGGTTACAAACCTTGAAGCTATTACAAATTTTCTCTCTAAGTATTTCTATCACTTGGAAAGTATCTCTAAAAGTTATTACATAGGATCTCCTTTATAGAATAAAAGGAAGTCCTTACAAAGATAACATGCCTATCATTTAGGATCATTACAAAACAAATAGAAAATATCCAAAATAATACTCCATGCATTATTATCTCAGTTCAGGCAGCTTTGACCATCAGCATACTAAACTCTTCTACTAGCAGTATTAAGTAACACTGGCAGTACTAAGATTTGTACTGGCAGTACTAACTCTTTTAGTACTGTTGGCAGTATTAAGTCTTGTGAAGATTTATTCCTAACATTTCACAAATTGCTTTTAGTGAGGTGACTCAAAATAGAAAGAGAGATAAAAACCATACGCGAAAAAGTAAATCCATGTATGCTCAAAAAAGAAATGCCAGAGCATACAAATTAAGATTAAAAGAAAAATTTGAATAAAGCGTATGGCATGTACCTAAAAAGAAAGAATTGGTTCATAAGAAAGAAAATTATCAAAATATGCTCAAAAAAGAATTGCCAGCGCATAAAAATAGACAAAGTGGAAAGAGACAAAAATGTTATATAATTGTTGATACACCATATTTGGTCTCATTTCACTAATCACTTCATTTCATCATACAGTATTCATAATGGCACAACAACCAAAACAACAAGCCATTCCAGCTGATCAACTTGTCAATACTAAATACCAAAGCATTGGTAGATGTAACAACTATGTTATGCTTTTGAACATTCTATGTTCAGTAGAGTGCAAGATTTTCGGCATTCTCCTGGTTGATCATGCTTTCAGTCACGCTTTAACAGCAACTACTGATGTTCCAGTCATGTACTTACAACAATTCTAGAAAACTGTCAACAAAGTGCCGAATACTAAAGATACCATTCATTTCACAATTGAAATAGAAATGATCACGTATACTGTTGATATGTTTAGGGATACACTCTAGCTGCCAGTGGAAAATCCATTCATTGTTCCAGCAGACTTGAAGTATATTCCAAGATTTCTCAAGATTTCTCAAGATTGTTGGTTATGAAGGAATTGTTGACAAAGTGAGTGCATTTACACAAAGAATTAGGCTCAATCATGGAAAACAATGTTCAAAGTCTTCAAACGTTGTCTCACTATAAGAACAACTGGTCATGATCAGACAAAAATCAACATTCTTTAGATTTTTCATGCAATGATAAATCGAGTTCATGTTGATTATGTCAGACTTCTTTGGTGGGATTTTCTACATTATGTTCACCAAAAGAAGGATTTGATTCCGTATCCTCATTTCACAAAGCTTATAATTACTGATCTTATGAGGAAGTTTCCTTCCATTTCTCCAAGACTTGAAGAGGATTATCATTCCATCAAGGATGATGTTCCATTAGGAAGTATGTACACTACGGGGAATGTGATGGTACGCGGGATGCTGAGTCCAAGTAAACTTCTTACTGATGAGATTTGTGCCACCAAGGAGTATAAGGCGTATGAGGAGAAGTTTGTTAGGGTATATGTTCCAACGATTCAGCCAGAACCGGTTGAATCTACCCAAGGAATGATTAGGATACCTTAAGCCACTAGGACACCTACCCCCACTACTAAGAAGAAGCAAAAAATCAAAGAAGTTATTGGAGAATCTAATACTCTGAGGAATCTTTAAAAGTAACCATCAAACAAAAGAAACCAAGTACTACTCCAATTCCACCTCCAAGTGATGACAGAAAACAAGATGAACTTGCTGAAGCTACTATTCTAAGTCTCACTATGCACAAAACCACTTTAGCTGCTGAAGCACAAGAAAATGTAGCTATAGTTAAAGAGAAGATTTTGGAGGAGGATATTGATAATATGATTGATGGTGAAGATGAAAATTCTTATGCTAGTGCCTTTGCTGCTTCACTTTTCCAAGATGAAGAAGACACTGGTACTAGGATAGAGCCTGGTAGTCATAAGGAACATCTGAAAATTATAGATGATTATTAAGATGATGTTGAGAAAAAACAAAAGAAGAATGATGAAAAGAATAGATGCGAAAAGCAGATTATGATAATGATTAACAATGATATAATGCAGTTTTGTGTTAGAAATAAAGTGTCGGGTTTTGGATACTAGGAATGAGCATATGCAGACACCAATTTCCTCACCCCTTAGATCCCTTAGGACTGAGTAATCTTTGGATAAGACTCTTTCTAAGGAATTGACGGAAAATGTCCACCTACACCTGATACTACATCCAAATAACCAAGCATGTCACAACCCACTTCTAGCGCGACGAAGCAAGAAACTTCCGACTGCAGTGTTGCTATAATAAGTAGACGTAGTGGTCAACTCAGAGAACAGCTGAAAGATACCTTTTATCACTAAAGAATATTTTGAAGGTAAAATGAAGGAAATGTTTAATAATCTTAATATTATTGTTCCAGAACTTACTGTAGACAAAACCAATGAACTTATGAAAGAAGCAATTCCAAGAATGGTTAATGATGCGGTCAACAAAGATAGAGAGATATTTACAGATGTTGTCCCTGAGTTGCTTGCTAAAGAATTTGCTACTCATGCTCCAAAGATTCTTAAAGAAATGTTTAAACGTCACATGAAGAATAAAGTTCTTAATGTTCATCCCATAACAAGCATACCAACTACAAAAAAACTGCTGATCTGAAACAACAATTGTATTTGAAAATGAAATTAGATCTTCAGGCTCAAGCTGCTGACCCAGGAATGTAGGATATTCTAAAGAAGAAATTCGAGAGGTCTTCTGTATCAGCCAGTTCAGGCAAAGTCCATGATGCACATCAATGAAAATGATGGGCCTCCTGAGGGGGAGAAACAGTCAAAGAGTTAGAAGATTTCTATGAATTAATATAGTTATTAAAAGTTTCTACAATCACGTATGTAGAAGAGAAGATGGGAGAATCTTTTTTGAATGGAAGACCAATTCTACCAACGATGAAGCGTTAGTAATAATCAACACTTAAGGGGAGATTGTTAGGAATGAAAAAAGTGTTAATTATTATTAATGAATTGGTCTTATATAAAGTATTAGTTTAAGTTTGAAGTTATAACGTAATAAGTGTTGGGATTAAAAGACTTATTGATGATCTTAGAAT
>BQNB010077651.1:1014-30780 GCA_026074375.1 Tanacetum coccineum | reverse complement strand
CATGTGTTAACCTAAATCATTTGATTAGAAAAGGTGTATGCAAATGATAATATTTTTCTTTGATCATTAACTATGTTTAAAAATCATAATTCTTGGGATAGACAACATTTTCTCATATAATCCGAGTGGTGATGTGAGATTTTCATGCTGCTAATGCGGAAAGTAAGGTGGGAACGTGAAGTACCGAGGTGGTGTCAAATGTATGAGAACATGTAGTTGACACGGTTTTGGAGCATTAGGATTTCATGCCTTGTGGTGCTACAACATTGACAAAACATGTTGTGGAGGTGAGGCATGTCATTTGGATGAACAAAATCTAAAATGTTAGGAGGATTGGGAAAATCTTGATTTCTAAGATTTGGTGGTGGATGGTGGATGTTTTCTAGTGGAGGTGCATTGTTTTAAAGGAGATGTGTGTTGTTATTAATGTTAACAAACAAAGGTTGGGTGATGGTAATTGTTCAAATCCGGGTGGTGGATTTGGAAAACCGGGAGGTGGTCGTGAGATACGTGGTGGTGGAGATGGATTAGATGGGCCCGGTGGCCAATTATCCATGGTTTGAGCATAGGGATCATTTGGTGACATTTGTGGTGGAGGAAGTTCTTGAGGTTCTTGTTTTATCAGAATGACAAAACGAAGTTTAGGTAGAGGTGTAACATGAGTTGGTGTAGGAGACTCACTTGGTGATGATGAAGAGGTGTAGTGTGTGCTTTTGCTAAAGATGGATTTTGATGGAGCTTGAGGTGGTAAAAGGGATTTCTTTCTAGGAGGTGGTGAAGGAGATCTCTCATTTGGTTGTTCCTCAATTGAGGATGTGAGATTGACATAGTTTGGATACTTGACACTTATTCTTGCGGTTTTTCGTTTGAAGTTTGGTGAATTTGTTTTGGATGAACTAGTCATGGTGGTGAACTAGTGATGTTGTATGAGAGAAATGTGGAGAGGGTGTGAAGAAAATGGTGTTTGAGGATGATGGTTATAAGGTGAAAGTGGTGAAGTGGATTGTATAATGGTCCTTGGATTATATGAAGAACATGTTATATCCTATGGTTTAAGATCCCACATAGTATCATATAGCATGGTTATAAGATAAAGTAGAAAAAGTTAAAAATTAAGAAAATTCAAATTTTGGCGCCTGGACTGGTGAGCCACAGATCCACCAAAACAACATATGGATCTACCATATGGTGGATCCGTGGGTCGCAGGTTTCAACAAAAACGACCAGAACATCATTTTTCACCCAAAACTCAAAGCAAATTTTTATGCAAACATCATTATCGACTACCAATAACATTAACATGATAAAGTATCCATAAAGCATAGCATATCAAAGTGACTAATTCAGATTCATGCATACAGATTTAAGTAAACAAGTCAATAATTCAGAGATACGATAATTATACATCTAAATTGTTTCATAAACAAATCTTCCTTTACTGACATCCCTTCTTCAACAACCTTGCAGAGTTGTGCAACGCTCGACCCAAGTTTTTAAGCATCCTTCTTGTCTCCCTTTGCTCCTTGGACATGTTAGAATCATCCTTAAGAGCCCTACTATATGACCTATGGGAAAGTTTGGTGCTAGGCAAATCTCCATTATCTGAGGGTGGTGACTCGGTTGAGGACGAAGTGCTCAATTGAGTCTGCTTAGATTTTCCTACATTACTAGTTCTTTTTGGTGGAGGCTTCTTGGGTTGTTTTGCCTTAAGTGAGGACATTTTCCTAGGGACAAGTTTGTAACGTTCATCAAATGAGCCTTGTGCCATGTTTGCTTTAAGGTTCTTAAAGAGACGAGTTAAGATCATGTCATATGGTAGAACTTTGTCTCGTCTATCCCTAAAGAAGTACATCCTCCTAATGATGAAGTAGGCAAGGTTGAAGGGTTGTCTGTTTTCTAGGCAATACAACATCAATGCAATAACTGCTTGAGTGTGGTCTCTATTTCCTATGGCGGAGTAGACGTTTTCCCTAATGACTAGTTCATAAGGCATAAGGTGATCAAAAATCTCATTTGTTTCGATTTGGTTTGGCAATTTGTGGATGGTGTTTCCCTCTTTGTCTATCTTTTCATGAACGGTTCTTCTATAAATTAGGTTTCGAATATCATCAAGAGCAGGAAGACGTGAGTTGTAAGGTTCAATTTGCTCTAAGGTTTTCTCAAGTTCATCAAGACCTCATACATCGGAGTAGATGCAAATGCCTTGATTAGGGAGATGGGTAAGCTCGGTAAATTGAGCGAGGGAGAGGTTGAAATGATGATTGTTGATAATGAATTGGATTGAGAAATGGTTGTTGGAGTCTCTTTCTATCTTAAGAGTTTTGTAAAACTCAAAGATGAACCTAGGATAAATTTGCTCATCTAGGGCAAGCAAGCAATCAAAACCTATGGCGGTAAACTTAGCCACTGAGTCATCACTAAGGTTATTGTAGAAGGATGTGTCAATGGTTCTCCCTTCATGAACATATCTACTTTCTAAAGTCCTATAGATATCCCTAAATGCATCAGACATGTTGGGATAATTGTAGATTTTTGGAGCATAAGCACGAGTTTTCTTGTAGTCTTATTGGTATTCGCTTGGAATTTTGGTACCTATTCATAACTGGAAGTTTTGGCCTCTTTGATTTATGGAACTCAGTTTCTAATATTTGTACTAGATGTATATATTTCGGTGTAAATAAAAGATATGATGGTTACTCTTTAATTTTAATACATTTCTGTGTAAACAAAAGATATGATGCTTATTCTTCAATTCTGTAAAATAAAAGAATCAACTGTATGTTTCCTCTATACGTTGCAGCAACATGTTAGCCCCCGCTGCAACGCGCGGGTTACTTTCCAACTCGTTCCTTCTCAAACTCATAATGTTGCAGCCAGAAACATTAAGAATTTGTCAGATAAAAAATGAAAACACGGGCCACAACGAAGCTTGGTAAATATATCTGCAATCTGTAAAGTAGACAGAACAAACAGCGCCTAAAGATCGTGACGAGTGAAATAACAATCAATCCCTATAGGCTTTGGTCATTTCATGAAAAACCAGATGGAAAACAATAGCGTAACATGTTAGAAACACGAAAAGTATCGGTCACTTCTAATAATAGTTAATCAAAGCCCGTAGTTATTCCAATGTAATGTTAGTAATCTAATTGGGCCAAAAGGCCCATGGAAAGCCCACAAGCTAACCATGGCAGGCCATATGGGTTGTATAAATACCCTCTCTATGCCTTGGAGATGGTGTTGGTTGTTCATTATTTCACACACTTAATACATTTTCTCTTATGTTTTCTTTCTCTCTCTTGAAACACACACATCTTTCCATTCTCTCTCTACATCTAATAATATGGCAACTTATTTCTTTTATCCTTCTCGACCTCCGGATCGTGTGTTTTAGGCTAGAATCTTATGGGGTAACAATTGGTATCAAGAGCTATGGAGTGGTGTGTTTAGTTTTTTTTGTTTTACTTTTGATTCGTGGTGTTTTCTTGCAAAAAACGTAGCTTTTTCTTGTTTTTTTCTTTGTTTCGAAGCTTCTCCTTACACTAAAAGATCATTTACATAGGTAAAGTTGATCTAATATCCTTGGATATAGGTGTATATGCTTAGAATCATTGAAAAATATCACTTTTGGTCATTCTTTGTGTTCGAAAACTTTATAAAGAATAAAATCTTGATTTTAAATTTTTTGGCTTAAAAACCTTAAAGTTTCCATTTTTCTTGTTCCTATATGTTTAGTAACACTAGTTGTAAAAGAATTTTTGCAAAACAACCATCAAAATGGTGTCTTTTGTGTTTTAAAATTTTGGGTTTCGGACTAGTGGCAACCGAACTACTACTTTCTAGTTTAAACTGAACTACTGGTTTTTCGTGGTATCCGATCTACTGAATTTTAGTATCAAGCGATCTACTGAATTTTAGTATCAACCGATCTACTAAAGTTTAGTTTAAACCGATCTACCTACTTTTGGTTAGAACCGAACTACTCTAATTATTAGTTGGAACTGATCTACATTATATTGGCTGAAACCGATCTCTTTAATTTTCAAAATTATACGGTTTATTTCTTTGACTTGTAAAATCCCGTGAAACATTGACTTGTTTTCCCAGTTTTGTCAAGAATTGTAAAATCCCGTGTAGTTTCAAGAATTAAAACACTTAAAAGACAACTTAATTAAACACAATTTCTTTCTACCACCATTCGATCAAACAAGTAATCTTTTAACATACAAATTTCTTAATGACGACCCTTGCTGACAAAGCGATTCTTTCGGGTGCTAACAATCGTCCACCAATGTTGGAAAAGGATATGTACGATTCTTGGAAAGCAGAATGGAGCTATACATGATGAATATACAACATGGACGAATGATCCTTGAATCAGTTGAAAATGGTCCACTCATCTGGCCTACGATTAAGAAAAATGGTGTGACTAGGCCAAGGAAATACTCTGAATTGACTCCTGCAGATGCAATTCAAGCTGATTGTGATGTTAAGGCAACAAATATCATTCTTCAAGGTTTACCGGCAGAGGTCTATGCATTAGTTATCAATCATAAAGTTGCCAAGGAACTTTGGGAAAGAATTCAACTTCTCATGCAAGGAACTTCATTGACAAAACATGAAAGAGAGTGTAAACTATATGATGAATTTGATAAGTTTTCTTATAAGAAGGGGGAAACACTATGTGATTTCTACTTGAGATTTTCACTGCTACTCAATGACATGAACATCTACAATATGAAACTGGAACAATTTCAAGTGAACACCAAGTTTTTGAATACCCTTCCTCCTGAGTGGAGCAAATTTGTGACAGGTGTCAAACTGGTTAGGGATTTTCACACAACAAACATTGATCAACTTCATGCTTACTTAGGACAACATGAATTTCATGCAAATGAAGTTCGTTTAATGCATGAATGTAATTCTGATCCGCTTGCTTTGGTTGTAACCCATCAGATGACCTAGTCTCCTTATCAAACTCATCATAGAACCTCATACTTCAAACTCAAATTCACACCACTCAAGTTTTACTTATCCGTATCTCCACACAGTAAGTTGGATCACTTTTAAGTTCTCAACAATACTGATTCAATCATCAATCAACACCTCTTTCCAATCACTTATCAATCCAATGATTATCAATCATCATCAATTCACCACCACGTTTATTCTCCATCATCATCCATCCCTTAATTGGAATATGCTCCCTCAGTTAACCAACAACCTAAATTTTCCCAACCAGACTCGGGTCTAATTGTTTCAGTGTTTAAGCAATGGTGACGATCCATTGATGTCCACAACATCATGATGTCATTTATGTCATGTGTCCGTCCATCTCGCTATCCGACTACTACTAACCAGCTGAGAGACAATTCATCAATCCCTAGGCAACAAAGACTACCCATTAATGATGGGAGGGTTACGTTTACAACCAGTTCAGGGGAGGCAAGTTTTTGATGCTGTGGGTTATCACTAGGACCTCACTCCCTCGGAGTCATGTGGATAAGCAATTTTGGGCACAAAGGACTGTTATTTGTTACAACTTTAAAGGGCCCCACCCATGGCCCCCCCCCCACCCTACCACCCCCCACACCCCCACACCCTCCCTCAAACTCCTCAAACAACCCCCCCCCCTCCCCCCACCCCTCTCACTCATGTCCCTAACAGTGCACTATACCTAAAAGGAAAACGGGATGATTCTTGGCTTTATGGATAAAGTCGTTTGCTGGTACAAGCTCAAGCAACTGTGGTCAAATTCTACATGAATCTCGCAAGACGCTAGGCAATGTTTGGCAGATCACTCAGTATGCAAATAAGGGCAGCCACAACAGACAGTCATTACCCATAAGCCGCTTATCATTCGCTGATGATCTTAGGTGCATATGACTTCCTCGATTATGATGAACTACCAATACTTTGACCAAAGTTGCCCCTCTCAATAAGCGAATTTATCTCATTATGGTTCAGATGCTCTAGCTGAGGTAAACAATCATGATAACAACATGATAAATCAAGTTGTATAGGTGATGTTGTCTTCTGAACAGTCGAGTGTTATGAATCATTTCTGAGACTGACATAACCAGTGATAGCCAATATCATTTCATTATTTTCGGTATGGAAAGAATCACACAGGCAGCTGTTCAGAGAATTCTAATTTCATTTCTGCAACAACAAGTTTGCACTGAATATTTTCTGTGATTGAACCAACTAAAAACCCAAGTAATTAATTGCACCAAGATAAATCTGGACAATTAAAGTGTCATATTATACTTTATTTCTGAGTGGAATGGAAAGATATAAAGAACAAGTTTAAGTTTGAAAGAGGAAAAAATGTGGTTTTAAAGAGTAAAGCTACGTTCTTCGCAGATTCACTTAGGAACATGTCTGTCGAGATTCGATCGTCTTCCTTTAAAACAAACTCTTTCTGAAACATTTAAAAGAAAAATAATCTTTTAAGCAAATTGTTACTCTCTTTCAAAAATGATTCTTAAAGAATGAATGAGAGAATCTAGATACATTGACTAGAGAAATTGCTTTAGTAAAGAAGATCAAACCCAACCCCTAGATTATATTATTTATTAAAATAGATCAAATCAGCCACAAACTTTCACTATGTTGACAATACCACAGTTTTTCTCCATACACCATTCCACTAACCAAGCCCCACCTCCCTCCCCTAGCGCCCCTCTTCCCCCTCGTCCACACTTCCCTTGTATGTGTGTGTTTGTTGTGAAGAGAAAGCTCAGTAGTTGGAACCACACAAGCTTTATAATGGTATTGTCATTAAGAACACTTAGTGCCATATTGTTGATTCCTGACTCCGATAGTGACCCTAATGCTTCTGAAGCCCAGACCCCTCATTCAAAAATGCTTTTAAAACAACAGGATCCAATGGTTTTAGAAAAGAAAGTTAATACTATACCAGTTGATTATGCTTCTCTTAACTAACTTTCTCAAGATTTTGAAAAATGATTTGTTCCACAAACTGAATTATCTGCTGAAAAAGCCTTTTGGTCTTAGAATTCTATGAATTCTTTAGATCCTAGTCCTTCTTGTACACCCACCAAAGTTGAGGTTCCTAAAGTCAGCATGGTAAATACAAGTTTGAAGAAACTTAAACACTATCTTGTTGGCTTTGACCTAGTTGTCAAAGAAAGAACCACGACCACAACCATCACTGAGGGCTCGTGGGGGTTTGAACATACAAAAGATTGTTGTAGGGATGAAATTATTCCATTTGTAAAAGCACTGAAGGACATATTCAATACATTCGATCAATATATAATTGATTAACTTACTGAAGTCCAAAACGTCTTTCATCAAATGGAACAGGCTGTGGAACAACATTGTTTAGAGTCCAAAACATTCGAAGTTAAAATGAATCAAGTTTTAAATGAAAACAAACGACTCTTAAAACATGTCATTAGCAAAGATATAGTGAACATTATTGTAAATTCTTCTGTGGATAATGCTTATGTGAATATGCATGAATGTGAAAAGTTTCTCAAACTTGAGACTAAGCATCTCAACAAAAAGGATTTCATTGAAAAAAAGACTTACAATAAACTGTTCAGAAGTTATACCACTCTTGAAAACCATTGCATCTCTTTAGAAGTTGACACTCAACTTAGTCAGGAAATTTCTCAAAGAGACAACTCTGTTTCAAATCAAAGTGCTCCAAGTTTTGATCAATATTTTGAATTAAATGAATTAAAAGCTCAGTCGCAAGAGAAAGACATGGTCATAAAAAAGTTGAAAGAGAGAATTAAATCTCTAAGTGGAAATATGAATGAGGATAAGATCAAAAAGGACATAGAAGAGATTGAAACGATAAATATTGATTTGGATCATAGGGTGTCAAAGCTTATTACTGAGAATGAACATTTGAAACAGACCTATAAGCAACTTTATGACTCGATCAAACCAACACGTATTCAATCAAAAGAATAATGTGATGCTTTAATTAATCAAGTCAATCAAAAGTCTATGGAAATCTCTGATTTAAATGCAAGTCTTTAGGAAAAAGTTATGGTCATTACAGCTATCAAGAATGAATTAAGGAAACTTAAAGGAAAGGATTTAACTGATAATGTTGTTACCAAACACCCTATTGCTCTATAAATGCTTAAGATTGATATGGAACCACTAGCCCCTAGATTGTTAAATAATAGGACAGCTCACTCTGACTACCTTAGGCACACTCAGGAACAAGCTGCGATTCTTAGGGAAATAGTGGAACAAGGAAAATTACAAATCCTTTAAATAATTCCTTAGACTCTGCTTATAAGTATACCAAATGAATTCAGGAGTTGCTTATAAATAATCGACAAACTGCCTAGCATCAACATTCAAGTGATAATTAGTGTTGTGACCCAAAGAACAAGGGACCAAAAGAGTCAGATTCACTGAGCCGTCAAAATATTCTAGAAACACAAACACAAAAAACAACTTCTTCATCAAACCTAGTTTCTAACAAACCTATGTTGTCTTCTACAAGAGTAAAACCGTCTACTAGTGCTAGCGGATCACAGCCTTCAGGCAATACAAAGAAAGATAAGATTCAGCGAACACCAAGTAGTACTCAAAAGAATAAAGTAGAAGCCCACCCTAGGACAGTTAAATCTAGTTTGAAAAATAAGAATTGTTTTGTTAAACCTAAAGGAAATGCAAATGTGCAGCATTCCAAGCTTAATGCGAATTTTGAACTTCTATGTGTTAAGTGTAATGGTTGCATGCTTTCTAATAATCATGATTTGTGTGTTCTTGATTTTATCAATGATGTGAATGCTCTTACTAAATCTAAATCTGTAAATAAAAATTCAAAGAGAAAAATTTGGAAACCAACAGGAAAAGTGTTCACAAATATTGGATACACTTGGATACCTACTGGTCGGACCTTCACTATAGTAAGAAATGCACGCCCTTTAACTAGGATAACCACAACTGATGAAGTAACCCTTAGGAAACAAACTGCTCTAGAAAGTGACACACCTAAGCCTGTAGTAACATTGGTTTACTTAAGGAAACCTAAGAAATCTAAAACTAATGTTCTCGTTAGCAAACCTAAGATTATCAAATCTATATCTGCTACTAAAAAGGAACCCAGTAAATCTTGGGGATCGATAGTTTCGGATGTTCCATCTTCCTCTCTTGATGAATGCCCCCCCCCCCCCCCCCCCCCCCCCCCCCCCCCCCCCCCCCCCAAGTCATCCAAATGGTCTCTGAGTATTTGGACTCGGCTGTCCTGGATATGATCGAAGATCGCTCTCAGCTCACCAATTTCGTCAATAAATTATTGGGTACTGTAAAATTTGAAAATGATCATGTGGAAAAGATATTAGGATATGGTGATTATCAGATTGGAAATGTTATGAACTCAAGGGTTTACTACGTAGAAGGACTTGTACACAACTTATTCACTGTTGGGCAATTCTGTGATTCGAACCTTGAAGTTGCTTTTCGTCAACACACCTACTTCAATTTGTAAACTAGAAGGTATTGAATCTATTGACTAGATCTTGAGGCAAACAATATGTATCCTCTATCTTTGGAGATAAGATGCGTCCTCTCCTATATGTCTATGTCAAAGGCCTCAAAGACTAGTCCTGGTTATGGGCACCGACGTCTATTCATCTGAACTTTGGTGCAATCACCATTTAGCTAGACACGGTCTTGTTCGAGGTGCTTCCTAAGCTATAGTTGAAAAGGACTCATTGTGTTTTGCGGTATGCCAATGGGCAAGAGCAAGAAGAAACCCTACAAACCTAAATCTGAAGACACCAACAAAGAAAAACTCTATCTCTTGCACATGGATCTTTGTGGACCAATGCGTGTCGCAAGTGTTAATGGAAAGAAGTACATCCTTGTCATTGTTGGTGATTACTCTTGATTTACATGGGTAAAGTGCTTAAGGTCAAAAGATGAAGCTCCAGATTTCATAATCAAGTTTCTAAAGATGATCCAATTGCGGCTTAAAGCACCTGTCCGACGAATCAGAATAGATAATGGAAGTGAATTTGTTAATCAAACTTTGCATGAATATTATGAGAAGGTTGGAATCTCTCATGAAACATCTGTTGCTCGCTCTCCACAGCAAAATG
This sequence comes from Tanacetum coccineum, assembly GCA_026074375.1. Lineage (NCBI taxonomy): Eukaryota > Viridiplantae > Streptophyta > Magnoliopsida > Asterales > Asteraceae > Tanacetum > Tanacetum coccineum. Next base: position 20,680 of record BQNB010077651.1, on the reverse strand, counting down.
GTGTCGTTGAAAGACGTAATCATATGCTAATTGAAGCTGCCCGCACAATGTTAATTTATGCAAAAGCTCCATTATTCTTGTGGGCAAAAGCAGTTGCTACCGCATGTTACACCCAAAATCGTTCCATCATACATCTTCGTCATAGAAAAACACCATATGAGCTTTTACATGACAAACTTCCTGACTTATGTTTTCTCTATGTATTTGGTGCATTTTGTTATCCAACAAATGATAGCGAGAACTTAGGAAAGTTACAATCGAAAGCTAATATTGGTATTTTCATTGGCTATGCACCCACAAAGAAAGCATTTTGAATTTACAACCGACGTACCAGACGAATCATCAAAACAATTCATGTAGATTTTGATGAGCTGACAGCGATGGCTTCTGAACACAGCAGTTTAGAACCCGCACTTCATGAAATGACTCCTGCAACAATCAGTTCAGGACTCGTGCCAAACCCTCCTCCTTCAACACCATTTGTACCACCTTCAAGAACTGATTAGGATCTTTTGTTTCAACCACTGTTTGATGAATTACTCAAACCTCCATCAAGTGTTGATCGCCCAGCCCACAAAGTTATTGCTCCAATTGCTGAAGTAGTAGCTCCAGAACCCGCTGCATCAACCGGTTCACCTTCCTCAACAACTATTAACCAAGATGCACCATCACCTAGTAACTCACAAACAAAACTCGAAACTTAATCTACTGTCATTTCTAATGATGTTGAAGAAGAGAATCATGACTAGATGTTGCACACATGAATAACGATCCATTCTTTAGCATTCCAATTCTAAAAAATGTTTCTAAAGCATCTTCTTCGGACGCTATTCCCACTATTGTGCACACTGCTGCTCCTAACTCAGAACACGTTACCAAATGGACCAAGGATCATCCTTTAGACAACATCATCGGTGAACTCGAAAGACCTGTTTCCACAAGACTCCAACTCCATGAACAAGCCTTATTTTGTTACTACGATGCCTTTCTCACATCAGTTGAACCAAAGAACTATAAAGACGCATTAACTCAAGCATGTTGGATTGAAGCAATGCAAGAGGAGCTTAATGAATTTGAACGTCTTGAAGTCTGGGAACTCGTTCCTCGTCCAGATAAAGTGATGGTTATTACTTTAAAATGGATCTACAAGGTGAAACTTGATGAATTAGGAGGAATTCTAAAGAACAAGGCTCGTTTGGTTGCTCGTGGTTACCGTCAAGAAGAGGGAATTGATTTTGAGGAATCCTTTGCTCCAGTGGCTAGACTTGATGCTATTCGAATTTTCCTCGCATATGCTGCTCACATGAATATGATCGTCTACCAAATGGATGTTAAGACGACATTCTTGAACGGCATTCTGCGCGAAGAAGTTTATGTCAGCCAACCGGACGGGTTTGTGGATCAAGACAATCTGAATCATGTGTACAAGCTTAAGAAGGCTCTCTATGGGTTGAAACAAGCTCCTCGCGCATGGTATGATCTATTGTCGAAGTTTCTACTCTCTTAAGAATTCTCTAAAGGAACCGTGGATCCCACATTGTTCATCAGAAGACAAGGCAAAGATATTCTCCTGGTACAAATCTATGTTGACGATATAATCTTTGCGTCTACTACACCTGAACTATGTGACCAATTTTCAAAAATAATGTGTTCAAAGTTTAAGATGTCGATGATGGGCAAAATATCATTTTTTCTAGGACTACAAATTTCACAAAGTCCCAGAGGCATCTTTATAAACCAGTCTAAATATGCTCTAGAATCTTTGAAAAAATATGGTATGGAATCTAGTGACCCCGTAGATACTCCCATGGTGGAGAAATCCAAACTGGATGAAGATACACAAGGGAAAGCCGTTGACCCTACACACTATCGTGGAATGGTTGGCACCCTTATGTATCTTACAGCCAGTAGACCAGACCTAACATTTGTTGTATGCATGTGTGCCCGGTATCAGGCAAAGCCTACCGAAAAGCACTTACATGCTGTAAAAAGAATCTTTAAATACCTAAGAGGAACCGTTAATAGGGGACTCTGGTATCCAAAGGATTCTTCTATTGCTCTAACAGCTTATGCAGACGCTGATCAATAGCGGGTGCCAAAGATACTAAACAGAAGTACATCTGGAAATATGCAACTATTGGGAGACAGACTTGTTAGTTGGTCATCAAAAAGGCAGAAAAGTGCTGCGATATCCAGTATGGAAGCTGAATATATAGCCTTGTCTGGCTGTTGTACTCAAGTCCTTTGGACGAGATCACAGATTACCGACTATGGTCTTGGATTTAATAAAATTCCAATGTATTGTGATAACAAAAGTGCTATTGCCTTATGCTGCAACCATGTTCAACATTCTCGATCGAAGCATATTGACATCAGATTCCACTTCATCAAAGAGCAAGTGAGAATGTTAGTAAAAGAGAGCTTTACCTGTCACACGAATTCTCAGCTAGCGGACATCTTCACTAAATCCCTATGCAAGGAAAGAATTAAATTTCTTATCAACAAGCTAGGAATGCGAAGTTTTACTCTTGAGACACTAAAACAGTTGGCAGATGAAGTTGAAGAATTGTGGTGGTACCTCTTCTGATATCCTGTGTATCATATGTATATATTCAAAACTAGAAAAACCAAAAAGATTTTCATTTTCAAAAACCTTTATAAAAACAAAATACAAAAATATAAAATCTTTAAAACCAAAAAAAAATTTTAAATGAGAAATATATATAAAAAGAGGTAATAACGGCATGTCTTCTGAAAATCAATAACATTTACGGTCTTAGAAATGTCATTTAATAATGTGAACGAGGCTGTAAATGAAGTTCGAGCAGAAGTTCAAAAGTTTTCAAAACATGCCAAAAATGCCTTGCTATTATTTCAGATAGCAACCCGTCATCATCTTCATGCAAGTATTTCAAAAAAAAACTTGACCTCGATAACGGAATTCATTCCTCAGGCATGATAGACTTTTATGACCATGCAAAGGCTTGTGTTTTACTTTGCAACATAAAATAAGAAAATGTTATTGTGTTTGATAATTATGATAGAAGAAAATTTATGGGAGGGGGGGGGGGGGGGGGGGGGGGGGGGGGGGGGGTGGGGGGGGGGTGGGGGTGGTGGTGGGGTGGGGTTGGGTGGGTGGTGTGGGGGGGGTGGGGGTTTGGGTTATAGATTGTTTTATTTTTTTTGGAGAGGTTTTGGGTATAAGATAGGGCAGCGAACAAGACGTCACCAATAATTGCACGTAATAGAATAGCCACGTATGTGCAAAGTAAACACAATGCTTTGCAGTCATATAAAAAGGTGATAATGGCAGTGTATGATGTGCCCTTATGTGTCATGTTTTCTTTTTAATACTTGCATTAAGATATGACCGGTGGGCTGAGAAGAGGATGTCGTAGATCAGGACCCTGCTCGTCAATCTATAGCACGCATAGTGGTCTAGGGTTTTGATCTAAGATGTGTTTAGTACATGAACAATAGATAAGTGCATGTGCTATTTTCTTCGCTACACTGAATTGAGAGTGGAGTATTTCTGGTCGATTTTGGATGTCTCTCTATAGAAGGGTCATGAGTAGTACTCTATTATATATCATTGTCTATTTCTCTATGACAAAGTTTCTCTCTGTTTGGATGTGAGTCTGAGTGTCCTAATACAATGAGCGATTACTTTCGCAGGGGTGTGGGGGGGTTGTGTGAGTGAGGTTGGTCTGTGGTGGTGAGGGTTCTCTAATATAACAGTAGTATAGAGTTTTTGAGTTATACTGAATTGGTTGATGTAATATGATTGTTCGGAGTAATATTTTTTTTGGGTTGTTTGGTATATGGTTTTTATATAAAATATAGAATATAATTTTTATGGAAGGTAATTTTGTTTTTGATTAGGTGTAATTTTTTGGTGTGTTTGAGGTAGGTTTTTTTGGTATGGAAGGGGTTGGTATGAATGTTATTTATTTAGAAGTAGTGTGAAATTGTTAAATAGTTTTTTTAATTTTTAAAATTTAGTGAATTTATTATTGGTGTGTTGATTTATTGTGGGTGTTAATTTAAAAAAATTTATTAGTTTATTTTATAAAATACATAAAGTAAGGGTATATAAAGTGAAATTTTTTAATATATCTTTTAATTGGAGTTTATTATTAGAAGGAGATAATTTATTAGTGGTAATATAATATGTTAATCATGTTTTTGTTGAAGTTAAAAAGTATATTACGAAGTATTATGGTATTGGGTTTTTACATACAATTTTGATCGAGAAATCACCGAATTATAATTTTAGGTTAGTGTTTATAAATTTGGTTTTTATTCTAATTTGATTGTGGGGTTTTTGTAGCTTGAGGGTTATACCACTCGGTGATAATCAATTTTAAATGTGTTATATTTAGTAGTTTTGATTGAGTGGATGTGATAAATTTGGTCTGTGTTTTGATATATATAAGTTTGTTGGGTTTTGTGTTAGAAGCTAAGTTTTCCTATTATAGAAAGAGTTTGAATGTCTAAACATATATCCTTAGTTATTAAAAAATCCTAATTATGCATGTTTATACCGCTTTGAAAATGTATGCGTTCTTTTCTTTCTGTGGTGATTTCTGTGATATTTGTACCTACATGCTGTGCTTATGTGATAAAAATGACAAATGATACACTCTTGAAGTAAAAAATCATGTTTGTGACATTTAGTGTGAACCGATCTATTTGTTTCCATAAGGAATCGAACTACTGAACTGAGCTACTAATTTCCTTTAGGAACCGAACTACCAGTTTCCTTTAGGAACCGAACTACTAATTTTCTTAAGGAACCGATCTACTAGTTTTTCTTGGAACCGAACTACTCGTTTTCATAAGGAACCGAACTATTAGATTTCTTTAGGAACCGAACTACTCATTTTCATAAGGAACCGATCTATTAGATTTCTTTAGGAACCGATCTACCAGATGTTCTTTTGAACCGATCTATTGGTTTCCTTAAGGAACCGGATCTACTAGTTCTCTTTAAGGAACCGACTACTAACTTTCCTCTTTTTTGACGATCATTAGTGTTCTTTAGAAAACTTGTATCTCTCAGAGACCAAAAACACTTAAGAATCAAATTTCAAATTAAAGGCGATTTAAAAAACTATTTAGGGAGCTAATTAAAATTAGGTTAATTTGCAACTCTATTCAAGTTAAACTGCCTTTACATTGCAAGTCAATTCAAGGATAACTAAAATAACTTAGGGTGATCAAATTCTCTAACTAGTTAGAATGAACACGATTCCTAAATCACCAAACAAGTTTCCTAAATACCTTAAGCATTTATGTCAATCTAAGTTGTCATTTAAAGGAATAGATCTTAAAAAGTGCTAAAAGTCTTAGAGTTCCCAATTCTTAAGAAATTTTCGCATCATGAAACAACTTAAAGTGCTCACTTGAAATGTCTCTATAGTGTATTATATAAAATTGGTTATACATAAATTGTATTGATCCTTTCTTAGCAGAATCATGGAAACCACAAAAGCTTAGCAAATTGCTTTGGATGATGCTCTAGTCGCCCCTGCTAATCGTCTTAAGATTAGGAAATTCAATCACCGACTAAGCTCCACTCTCAAATCCAATGAACCTACTATTCAAGTGGTTTTAGACACTCTGAAACTCACTCCCTTCTACAAAGCATTTGAGATCACTATTAATGTACCAGAAATCTACATGCAAGAGTTCTAGGCCATTATCTCCGTCCATCATAAATCACTTCATTTCAAGATGAACGATAAAAGCCACACTCTTAACCTTGAAAACTTCAGGGACATGCTCAAGATTTGTCCTAGACTCCCAGGTCAAAAATTTGAAGATCCTCCATTTGAAGAGGAAATTCTCTCTTTTATTAGAGATCTTGGCCACACTGGAGAGATAAAGGTCTTAACTGATGTTAGTGTTAACCACATGCATCAACCCTGGAGATCATTTGCTGCTATCATCAATCGGTGTCTAAGTGGAAAAACTACTGGTTTAGACAGTCTTCGCTTGTCACGTGCTCAAATCATTTGGGGCATGTATCATAAGAAGAATGTTGATTATGTCTACCTACTGTGGAAGACCTGGTATATCAAGTGAAGAACAAGAACTCTAAGAAGAACAATGACATGTGTTATCCACGATTCACCAAAGTCATCATAGACTACTTCATGTCAAAAGATTAGTCAATATCAAGGAGAAACAAGATGTTTTGGCACATTGCCAGAGATGACCCCATGTTTAACACGATAAGAGTTATCTCTAGACATCATGACACACAGATATACGGTGCTATTCTCCCTGATGTATTGACTAACCAAGAAATGAAGGATTCCGAAGCCTACAGGCAGTACTATGATGTCGCATTTGAAGCAGAACCTCCAAAAGCAAAAACAAAGTATAAGAAAAAGGCAGATGAATCTGACACATCTCCCAAGAAAAAGACTGCTCCTGTGACTAAAGGTTCCAGACTCAAAACTTCAGCAAAGGTGGGTAAATCTGTCAAGAAGAAGCAACCTGCTAAGAAGCCAATAACCAAAAGATTAACTGTACTATCTGAGGTGGCATTATCTGAAGCTGAACAACTAAAGCTTGCTACCAAAAGAAGCAAGATACAATTCCATAGCTCTCAAGCAAGTGGCTCAGGTGATGGAGTTGACACTCAATCAAAGGTTCCTGATGAGCAATAACAAAACGTATCTGGTATAAATAAAGGAGCTGGTGTCAAACCAGAGGTTCCTGATGTACCCAAATTTACCTCGAGAGTGAAGAAGAATCTTGGACATTCAGTCAAGGTGATGATAATGATGCTGATGAAGATGAAGAGTCAGATGCGAATAATGACAGTGAAGAAACTGAATCAGATGATGACGGAGATGATTTTGTTCACCCAAACTTGTCAACTTATAAAGCAGATGATCAAGAAGAAGAAAAAGCAGATGATGATGAAGTGTCTTCTGATCAGAAAGTGTCTACACCACCAGATCATGAAGTTACAGAAGAAGATGAAAATCAAGATGGTGATGATTATATTAATGACGGTGGAGAAGAAGAAGATGAACTGCACAGAGACGTGAATATTAATCTGGACAGAAGTGATGCTAAAATGACCAATGCTCAAGATAACCAAGAAACGGACGATGCTTATGTGACTCTAACTGCTGAGCCTTTAGTAGTGCAACAGCAAAGCTCTTCTGTTTCATCAGACTTGGTGTCAAAGTATATTAATCCTTCTCCAGACACAGGTATTGAATATGTATTAAATCAAATTATTCAGTCACATAATCTTATCAATGTACTAGTTTTCATCGTTGCTATGACTCCATCTTCTGATACTACTACTCCTCAACCACCTATTCTCATCATTCAACCTCTAAAACAAACACCAGCTTCCACAACAACGACAACTAATCCAATAACGACTTTGCCAGAAATTCCCAACTTTGCATCGTTATTCAGTTTTGATCAAAGGGTATCTGCATTAGAAACTGAAATGTCTGAGTTTAAACAAACAAATCAATTTGCTGAAGCTATCTCCTCTATTCCTGGCATTGTTGATAACTACCTTGCTTCTAAGATGAAAGATGCAGTAAATGTGGTTGTTCAGCTACAATCAAACAAGCTCAGAGAAGAAGCTCAAGCTGAGAATCAAGAATTCCTCAATCAAATAGACTCAAACATGAAGGCTATAATCAAGGAGCAGGTTAAAGCTCAAGTCTCCAAGATCATGCCAAAGGTTGAGAAGTACATCACAGAATCTCTGGGAGCTAAAGTGTTGGTTAGATCAACTAATCAACCTTAGATGTATTACGCAGCAACAACTTCTCTCTCAGAATTAGAGTTAAAGAAGATTCTCATTGACAAAATGGAGGAAAATAAATCAATAAACAGATCAAACGTTCAGAAAAATCTCTACAATACATTTGTCAAATCGTACAACTCTAACAGAGACATCCTTACCTCATATGATGATGTTCTCATATTGAAAAGAGGCCGAGATGATCAAGACAAGGATGAAGACCCCTCCGCTGGATCAAACCGAGGGTCGAAGAGAAGGAGATTAGGCAAGGAAGCTAAGTCGTCAAAAGAACCAACACATACGGAGTCTAAGTCTATAAGTTCTTCCAAAGGGGCATCTAGATCTTAACCAAAATCTTCAGGCAAGTCTGCTTATGCAGAGGAGCATGGTCAAAAGGTTGATGATTTGGAAGATCAACCACATCAAGAATTCAATATAGGAAATGATGATGTAGCTCCTATAAGAGAGACACAATATGTTGATGAACGAAAGTGGAATCCATCAAGCTCTCCAACTCCTGATCGTGAATGGCACACAATAAAGACTATTGACAACCGTCCTCCTTAACCATGGATAACTCAGTTGGCTCAAGCTTTAGGCACTCAGTCTTCGTTTAATGAGTTTCTGGCTACTCCTGTCGATTTCTCTACCTTCATAATAAACTGGTTAAAAATTGAAAATCTGACTCAAGATGTATTGACTGGCCTAACCTATGATCTTATGAAAGGCACGTGCAAAAGTGTAGTAGAATTAGAGTACCACTTGGAAGAAGTTTTTAAAGCTACAAATGGTCAATTAGACTGGCATAATCCTGAAGGGATGCCATATCCCCATGATCTCAGTAAGCCCCTTCCTTTAATTCAGAATGTACGAGGTCGTCAAGCTATTCCTTTCGATCACTTCATCAACAACGATCTCGAATATCTAAAAGGAGGGAGCTTAAGTCAAAGATACACCACTATAATCACAAAGACGAAGGCTGCTGATTATGGTCAAGTAAAATGGATTGAAGACAAGGTTCCTGGAATATAGACTCAAGTAAAAGTTGTCTATGATAGGCATGCTTACTGTGGAACATATCACTGGGGTCCAAAACGTTAGAAATTCTACGGATATGTTGCCAACATGGAAACTTCAAAAGATGTCTACTCAAGACACAGGATTATTGCAGTAACCAGCCTCAAGATCATACAGCATTTTGGGTACAGTCATTTGGAAGAAATCATTGTTCGAAGACAAGATAATCAGCTATACAAGTTTAGAGAAGGTGGATTTAAAAGACTTCGTTGACAAGACATTGAAGATATGCTACTTCTCCTTGTTCAAGGTAAGCTGACCAACCTCAACTTAGAAGAACGGTTTACACTGAATGTGGCTTTAAGAATGTATACTAGACGCATTGTCATTCAAGAACGCGTGGAAGATCTACAATTGGGAGTTGAAAGCTACCAAAAGAAGATCAACCTCTCAAGGCCAGACACATACCGTTCAGATCTCAGAAAAATGACTCCCTACACCGCTTACCCTGATATCCAAGGCATTATCTATCAAGATGACATGAACAGAAATCGTCTGATGCGCACTGAGGAACTTCACAAGTTCAGTGACGGCACACTCAACCATGTTCGTACTACTCTCAACGATATTGCCACAGGGATTCAGATGGACTACTATCCAAAGAGAAAGTGGAGTAAGCAAGATAAGCAAATAGCTCGTGTGATGCTCAATGCTATTGATTAGAAGCTCAAAGATCGAAGGTTGATGCGAAGCTTGGAAAAGTTTGTTGGTGGAAGACCTTACGGGGAAGACCTACGGCTGCTGGAAATAACCATATGATTTATCATATGATGTTCTTATATCTCAGGTCAAACCTCGTACATATTATAAACTTATGAATATGTAAATAAGTAGTGTAGACTTAATGGTGATAATAAGGAGTGCTCGAGTACAAAATTTTCAAGAATTTCTTAGTAAATTCAAAAATTTCAAATGATTGTACTCAGCACTATCTTATATACCCTCATAATTTGAGGGGGAGCATTAAAATGTTCCTAATAGATATTGTGTAATATTTTGTCCTTGAACGTTTAATCAATTGATATCCAAAATATCAAGGGATTAACATTTTAGATAAGGGGAGAAAATGTGATTAAACTGAACCTAACTTGTACTGAAATGTGATCATATAAAATGGACTCAATGCACTCTACACTTAGCATGTACTACGATTATGATGCACATGTTAAGGGGGAGCTTTTAGTGATGATGAAAAACTCTCAAAGTGTAAATCTTTTTTATATTTATATCAAACACTTTGATTGAACTTTTTAATGGTTTTGAAGGATTGTGATGGAATACCCAAAAGACCGACCATGTACTTATATTTATGGAGTTATAAGGTGGTTAGGCATAGGTATTCAAATCCCATGATCCAGCCAGAACCAGAGGGATCTACCCAAGGATATCCACTAGTTAGTGTAGAAGTCCTTAGGTATGATACAAAAGTGAGAATAAAGGAATAGTGTTGACTGAGATGGAGCTAATACTGGAACAAACCTAACAAGGTATTAGTCATGAAGTCTCGGTAAGCGTTGAAGGGGTTGAAGAATGAAAAAGAATTGTAAGGATAAAGGGTTAAAAGAAAGAAGCCCTCCATACACTTAGGCAGAAACCAGGTCAATACATAAACTGTCAGAAACACTAAGTTGTTGTCTGACATTGAAGATAGTCATGGACCTAGTGACGTTATGCACAACCCTCCCCAACCACTCAAGGTCTCTCAACAGACTCTTGTTTCATTTCTCACTAGTGATTAACGTATTTCTATGACTTTTCACTCCGAGATAGTTGCTATTGAAAGGTGGACAGTCTGCTCTCGCCTTCGATCACTAAAACCAAAGTGCACTATTCAGTTAGAGCCAAAAGAGATCATCCATAATCCTCATTGGACACTCGTCAAATTATGCTTGCTAAGTCACACAATGTGGAATAACACGATATAATATTAAGAGTCCTACGCATTATCCTTGTGATTTTACCAGAACATCCGAGTGATACTTAAGTATTCACAGTGAAGATGGAAATCCTGCTTGAGCCAACATCAAACAAGCTCATGGTAGGTGACTTGTGCGATTCTATACGAATCAAACTTGTGACAACTAGAAAGAAACAATGGTGCGATTCTATATTAATCAAACTTGTTCCAGGAAATGGATTAACGGTTGATGATGAATTTTTGAAATGATTAACACTCTCGATGTGTCACAAAACACTTTAGCAAGTGACACGTCAACTGATTTTTAAATCAATTTTTCTATTCAATCGGTGAGACTTCGTCTTGCTGGTTCACTCATATCGTGTTGTCTACTTTGAGACACTCAGGTAATAAGAATGGCTAGTGCAGCTGCGAAACCCTGTCAAGGAGATTCTTCAGAATTCTACCTGATCACAGGCAGTATTTATACTGATCAACAGGGAACCGTGGTTATTGCAACCGTATTCGACGAAGTAACAAAGACACTCTCGTCCATATCTGTTGATTATCACTAACCTAAACCTGCAGGTACTCCTGATGATTGATGCAGCTGATCCCTGACGAGTCATGATTCATAGCCACATGCTTGCTCATACCCGACTGACAAATGTAAAGACATCATGAAAGCTCAAGTACATGTTTCAAAACTTCTGCTACTCTGATACTGTACGTCTTTCTTAAAGTGATGAAGTATTAAAGTCAAAGAATTTCAAAGAAGTTTCATTCACTCTGATACCGAACGTCTTTCTCGAAGTGACGAAGTGTTAAAGTTAAAGAATATTAAGAAAGATGGTTACACTCGCTTTCAAACATCAAGAACAGTATGAGCATGTCGGTCCAGAAGTCACAAGATCATAAGAAGGCAAAGATTACAAGATGGCGAATAAAGATTATGCTTGGTTGATGATCTTAAGAAGCTCAAAAGATCACATACAAGTCAAGATAAAGGAACAAGCTCAAGCCTAAAGTCAATAATCACTACACCATATTCACAAGATAAAGAAAAAGAAAAGAAGACTACGAGCTCAAGACTAAAGTCAAAGCATAGTATGCTAGGATTAAGTTTTTGTAAATTGGAGTGACCTCCCTTAGGGGGAGATTGTTAGAAACACAAAAAGTATCGGTCACTTCCAATAATAGTTAATAAAAGCCCGTAGTTAGTCCAATGTAATGTTAGTAATCTAATTGGGCCAAAAGGCCCATGGAAAGCCCATAAGCTAACCATGGCCGGCCATATGGGTTGTATAAATACCCTCTCCATGCGTTGGAGAGGGTGTTGGTTGTTCATTAATTCACACACTTAATACATTTTCTCTTATGTTTTCTTTCTCTCTCTAGAAACACACACATCATTTCTTTCTCTAATTAGTTAACACGGTTCATACTACATTAACTGATACAACAAAAGTCTTTATAAAATTACTTGTTTACGTAAAACGTTTTCCTTTATTGCAAGATCCATATACACCCGAACTAATTAATCTTGACAATAATGTAAAATACATACTTTTAAACAACAAACGCATGAACTCCTCTTGTTGATTCCTTGGGACGCACGACAACAAGAACAAAAGGGAGCATGGAAATCAAACTCTGATCAAGAGTAGATTAGCCCGCCGGTATCTACACCAAAACTTGAACGATGAATACAGTTGCTAGACTTGTGAATCAGCATGTCACACGTACAAGTAGAAATAATACACGAACCAAGAACTCGAAGTTCATGGTTGCTTATTCACGGAAGAAGGTCGTGAAATAATTAAGGATGGAAAAATCATAGGAAACGGAATTAGGAAAAATGGTCTATACGTAATGAAATTAGGAAATAAGTATCAAACAAAATTTATGTCTCCCCCACTGTAGTAATAATTCTAACCTATGGCATAGAAGACTTTGGGTTACGTAAAATATGTCGTTTAATTCAATCTTTGTCATCTAAAGAATTAGTTAGAAACTTACCTAAGCTAAAATATGATAAACATCTTTGTGATGCTTGCAAAATTGGGAAGCAAGCTCATGCGAGTCATAAAGCTAAAAATATGGTTTCCACTCAAAAATGTTTAGAATTATTATATATGGACTTATTTGGTCCATCGGCATTAAAAAAACTATGAGGTAATCTATATACCTTAGTAAGTAGTAGATGATAATTCTTAGTATACAATGGACTATATTATTTCTAAAAACTAAAAATAAATCTTTTGAGAAATTTGAAATATTAAGTAGGAAAATTCAAAACTAACTAGGTAGTTCTATAATAGCTATTAGAACGGATCACGGTCGGGAATTCAATAATGAAGTACAATTCGGAGCTTATTGTGATGCACAAGGCATTACTCGTAATTTCTCGGCTCTACGTACTCCACAATCAAATAGGGTAGTATAAAGAAAGAATAGAACCTTACAAGAGATGTCTAGGACTATGCTTAATGAACAATCCATTCCATAAAAATTTTGGTGTAATGCCGTTGATACGTCAACTTATATACTAAATAGAATATTAATTCGACCAATACTAGGAAAGACCTCTTATGAAATATTTAGAGGTAGAAAACCTTCTTTAGAATATTTTAAAGTATTTGGAAGTGAGTGCTTCATTTTGAATACTAAAGACTATCTAACCAAGTTTGACTCAAAGTCATACGAAGGTGTTTTTCTAGGATATTCTCAAAATATTAAAGCTTATATAGTATTAATAAACATACAATGAAAGTCAAAGAATCACTAACGTGATTCGATAAAGTCTCCTCCTACAAATATCATCATTGTTTGATGACATGTGGTGAAGAAGACAGCAATAGAAAGGAATACCAAAGTATAAATTAATCAATAAATAAGAAGATGAGCCGATAGAAGTTGACAAAATAGTTAACATTAAGGAGTCCAAAATCATAGTAACTTCTTTTGTTTTATATCTACAATAGAACCCAAAAATGTCAATGAGGTATTAAAAGATGAAAGTTAGGATGCATCCATACAAGAAGAACTAAATTAATTTGTAGCTAATGATGTTTGGGAATTAGTCCCTTAATAACCTATGAAGTCAACTCCACATAGGAACAAAATGGGTCCTTAAGAAATAAATTTAGATATGAAAATGATATTGTGTCTAGAAATAAGGCTAAATTAGTAGCACAAGGATATAATCAACAAGAAGGTATAGATTATGATGAAACATACGCTCCGGTATCTAGGTTAGAGTCAATTAGAATACTTCTTGCTATTGCTTGTGCAAATGATTTTAAATTATATCAAATGGATGTAAAAAGTGCTTTTCTAGATGGTTTTATAAGCCACTAGAGTTATTTTGTTTAACCTCCGGGGTTTCATTGATTTTCAAAAACCAAATTATGTTTATAAACTTAAAAAGGCTTTGTATGGTCTTAAGCAAGCTCCTAAAGCTTGGTACGATAGACTAAAAGCATTTTTGATAAAAACACGAGTATCCAATGGGAATGGTCGATAATACACTTTTTGCTAAGAAATCAAAGTCACATCTTATCATTGTTCAAATATATGTCGGCGACATTATATTTGGTTCCACGAGTCAAAGCTTGTGTGATGATTTTACAAAAATCATGCACGACGAGTTTGAGATAAAAAAAAAATAAAAGGAGTATGATGGTGGAGTATGAGAACTTCTTCTTGGGTCCTTCAAACTTAAACAAATGAAGAAACGGAATATGGTTATTTTATTTTTTCTCAATCAATCCAAGTACATCAAGGAGATTTTAAATGAATTCGGATTGGAAGTATTCCAAACCAACCTCAAGACCGCCGATGACAACGGAGATCAAGCTTACTAAGGACGATAAAGCTGACTTCGTGGATAGCTCTAAATATCGAGGTATGATTGGTAGTTTACTTTACTTAACCACAAGTAGGCCCAATATTATGTTTAGTGCTTGCTTATGTGCTTGTTTCCAAGAAAATCCTAAGACTACCCATTAAGAAGCCGTTAAACGTATATTTAGGTATATTAGAGGAACTACACACTTAGGATTATGGTATCCGAAAGGAACCGGAATAGAACTATAGTTTATGCCGACTCTTGACCACGCGGAGCGGGGCCGATTACGTTATCGTAAAGAAGTCACTAGCGCGTTTATTAGACGTTCATGGGATGTTTTTTGACATCTTGGTTAGCTAAGAAATAAACGGCCCTTGCTAATCGTCCACGTCCAGCAGAATACGTCTTGCCGGAAGGCAAATGTCACAACACTATGGATGAAACAAGCTCTCATCGACTACGGACAATAAACGTCCTTGACCAGATGTTACCTATTTATTGTGCACAATAAAGGCCATCGACATAAGTAAAACCCCCGTTACAACACTCTAAACTAAACCATATAGAAATAACGTCATACACTTTCTAACTCAATACGTTCAAAAGGGGCAGCCATTACTATCGAGAAAGTTCCATCCGAGATAATAAGCCGATCTTTACAAGCCTTTTAAAAAACATAAAGTATTTAATTATTTAAGATTATGATTAGGAATGATGGAACTTACCATGGATAGTGATTCTTCGTCATCTAAAAAATAATTGTAAACGGAAATCTAATGAAGCAATTAATCATTATTTAAAAGATATTATTTCTCGTTACAAGTTCCAATTACAAAACATCCTATCGTGAACATAATCGAGATTAGAATTTTAACTAGATAAAGAAAATATCAATAAAACGACCATAGATATTTTCAAAATCTACATGTATGGTCAATACATGAAATTACAAAATCGATTGATAAAGACGAAAAGAACAATCAGCGAATTGCAACTCACACTTATGTTGACGATGCTTTGTTAAGTCTAAATGTTCATAAATGATTGTGTTATTAGTAATGGTCCAAGACTTAATGCTAAAAGATAACACAACTCCTAAGTAAAAGGTGATCGACCAACATTGAAAATTCCATCAGGGGAAATTTATGACAAGTTGCACGGTTCACTTAAAACTTAGATGTTGACTCCAAAAAATATAACACATACTCCTAATAGTTAATATAACATACTTCAATTGCCAAAAACACAACACCTTATCTCAATTTTCTTAAAAATCAACTCTGTCCATATTTTTGGACACTTGCCGATCAAGGATCCGCCATATAGAGATCCGTACTGTTTAGGTGGATCCGTGAGTCTCAGATCTCGGGTAAATAACATATTTTAAACAAATTGGGACCACAACTATTATTATACAAACACACCCATGAACTAAAACACACAAACCCTCCAAACTAAATCACAATTGAAGGCAATTGGAGCAATTAATCTACAAGATCATTAACAAATCATCAATCTATAACAACTATTGTAAGTGATTTCATCTCATTTTCTATTTAATTTCATATCTAGGGTTTTGATTTTAATCAAATCACATAATTTAGGGATTTTAATTTTTCTTATCATTTTCACACAATTAGAACTAAGATATAGCAATGTATAACTATTATGATACTTAGAAAGCATAATTGAAGCGATTTAGCAAAAATCATTTTTCGCCAAAAACCCCAAGTTATGATTTTTGAATAAAACCTCACTTTTAGAAACTTTTCAAAACAAGGGTTGTTTAACTACATTGTTAATACAACACAAAAAAATTTCTTCATACATTAGATCTCATGAATGTATACACGAGATGCTTAACTCATAAGCACTTTTCGTTCCATTCATCTAGAGCAATATAAAACATAGGTTATGCATTAAGGTTTGCTTATTACTAGTATTATCGTTATTTTGCTTTTGGTTGAGTCAAGCAAACCGCACACCCACATCATGTTCATATAGACACACACTTAGAAATAACATTATAACTCATTTATAATATTTTCTCATTGAAATCACCATAATGAAACACTTTGTGGGTAACATTAGCCCCTGTGTCTGTGAAGACCGTTTTCAATTCGGAAACTGACCTATCTTTTCATAGCCATATGAAATGATTACTAGATAGGTTTTCCAACTTGAGAGTTCAATACATCCTAAAATATATATCCCTCAGCCATTTCTCATGTTCGGATGCCCGTGCTAAGGCTAACAAATACGAACACAAGATCGTCTTTGTCGAACTATGAGGTTCTAAAGAAACTCATTCGTCAATTCATATTCTTATTCCCATGCATGGATGCCCTTTAGAGGCTAACAATGGTCATGAGAACGTCTTCAGAAAACTGTGAGGTTCCTAAAGGACTAAAGAAAATAATTTGAAAGTCATTCGAAGTGCTTCTAGATAAATAGTTTTTGAACACTTCAAAAATTTTGGATTTTGAATGTATCAGTCAATTCTCACTATTTCACACAAATTACTTTATGTCTATGTTGAACTCTTGTACATCTTGTGTTATTTGATTTTGAACAACAAGTGTATATGGAATTGTGTCCTAATGAGATTTATGATTGATCTCGTTGGCTCTAGACTCTATAAGTGCATATTTGATTATTTGGTAATCGGAGGCTGGAGCGGACTACCACCTTTTCAGTATCAACCATCTCGGAATGAGAAAGTCGATAGAAGCGTGTTGATCTTCGTGAGAAATGAAAAAAACTTATTTTGAGAGAAGCCTGAGTAGTTGGGAGGGTTGTGCATTGCATCACTGGGTCCATGATGACTTGTCTTCAATATCATAATCATCTTTGTGATATCTGATAGATTATGCATTGACTCGGGATCTGCCTAGTGTATGGATGGCTCATTTCTTTTCACCCTTGCATAACTTTTCTTTTTCATTCTTCAACCCCTTCAATGTTAACCAAAACGTCCTCATTATCAACCTTTTCATTTTTCAACCCCAATATTGCGGTATCTTTTGTTTTTAAAATATGGAATTAATATTTATCTTAAACATTAAAATAATTATCTTAAACGTTAAAATCATTATTTTCTGTTTAAAATAAAAGATATTTACCAAATATAATTCTCTTAATGAATAAAGATTGCCAGATATTTAGTATAAATAAAATCAAAGTGCTTAATATATTAACAACTTACAAAACCCTAAAAGCTCTCCTTCCACTCATCTTTGTGTCGATTGGCCTAACAAAGACAACCAAGAACTTCGAGTTCTTGGTTCGTGTATTATTTCTACGTGTACGTGTGACGTGCTGATTCACAAGTCTAGCAACTGTATTCATCGTTCGAGTTTTGGTGTGGATACCGGCCGGACTAATCTACTCTTGATTAGAGTTTGATTTCCATGCTCCCTTTTGTTCTTGTTGCCGTGCGTCCCAAGGAATCAAGAAGAGGAGTTCATGCGTTTGTTCTTTAAAAATATGTAGTTTACATTACTGTCAATATTAATTAGTTCGGGTGTATATGGATCTTGCAATAAAGGAAAACGTTTTACGTAAACAAGTAATTTTATAAAGACTTTCGTTGTATCAGTTAATGTAGTATGAACCGTGTTAACTAATTGGTTAAATAAAAATTTAAAATTACAGCATGTTACGCTATTTTTTTCCATCAGGTTTTTCATGAAATGACCAAAGCATATAGGGATTGATTGTTATTTCACTCGTCACGATCTTCAGACGCAGTTTGTTCTGTCTGCTTTCCAGATTGCATATATTATTACCAAGCTTCGCTGTGGCCCGTGTTTTCGTTTTCTATGTCACAAATTCTTAATGTTTCTGGCTGCAACATTATGAGTTTGAGAAGGAACGAGTTGGAAAGTGACCCGCGCGTTGTAGCGGGGGCTAACATGTTGCTGCAACGTATAGAGGAAACGTACAGTTGATTTTTTTATTTTACAAAATTGAAGAATAAGCGTCATATCTTTTGTTTACATAGAAATGTATTAAAATTGAAGAGTAACCATCATATCTTTTATTTACACCAAAATATATGCATCTAGTACAAATATTGGAAACTGAGTTCCATAAATCAAAGAGGCCAAAACTTCCAATTATGAATAAATTTCACAATTTTTGTCACTATAAGAATAAATGAGTTTCACAATATAAACAGGTTGTTGACAACTAAAAGAAGAGGATTGCTTCTGAATCAATGGATAAATTTAACGAAGAGGCAAAAGAGAAATAGGGCTGAGGCACCAAAGATCATGGCGGGATCCAATATAACAAAGACAGGAAAGCAATAATGTGTAAAGCGCATGCTAAGAGATCGAAGAAGGGCTGTATGAAAGGTAAAGGTGGACCCGAGAATAGCAGGTGTAGTTTTAGACTTTTAAGGGTGTGCGGAAACGGAAATGGGGCAAATGGGTAGCCGGGATACGTGAACCCAATGGTATGCCATGCGTAATTTGTGACAGTTATAGACCCCAATAGGTTTATGCCATGCGCAATTTGTGACAGTTATAGACCCCAACAGGTTATTTGTATTGCAGAATAAGAAAATGTACCAAAGGAGACTTGAGTTGTTTATGTATTGTACCAGTTTGTTTTTTAAGGCAAATATAACAGCTCTAGCATGTTCTGCTGCGTTACTGACAACCGATAACAAAATTATGCTAATAAAGTTGACATATATTTCCCAAGTTTCTGAACCATCCTTAATTATATATAGTATCTGTTAGTTTATGGATGATAAATTAATAGATGTGTGTTAGGATCGAACTCAAGATCACGGGATTGCACTCACTACGAGTTAACAATTAATAAATAATATATTTGTTAATTTTACACGTAAACGTTTAACGGTCGTTAAGTATTTAACGGAAAAGACTAACGACCATAAGGACAAGGACAAGTACATAATTACATAATTGATGTTACATAATGTTACATAATTAATGAATTGATGTTACACAATTGATGTTACATAATTAATGAATTGATGTTACATAATTGATGTTGCATAATTAATGAATTGATGTTACTTGTT